>JXSR01S002427.1:30825-41020 GCA_000969725.1 Ophiothrix spiculata
TTTGAAGCTTTCATTCGAAAATTGATCCATACTTTATTTATTATGACATCTACTAGTGCCCTGTGGATACATAGAGTGATTATTTGAGCCACTTCAATAACAGAAAAGTATTTTGTGAAACTCCCACATACCTCTAACAGTTGCAAATCATAGCAATGGTTCAAAGTTATGAGTACATTGTAGTGCAAGTTGCCAATTTTGTCTTCTTATTTCAAACAAAGATGCAGATAAAAAGTTTCATCTACAATTTGTCCTTTGGGCTACTCAGAAACTTTTCATTACAGAGTCCATGGAAATTAGACAAGAGACATTGTGTTTGATGAAATGTTAACATTATATGTAAAAATACATTGAAGTGCAAAAAAGCCACCCGAACATAAGGCGTAAAAAAAAAATTGATGTGTTGCCCTCACCCGCCCGGTCGTAAATTTCGAAATTCTACGACCGGCATTTTTATTTTGTACACATTTGTTGTAATTATTTTGATATTTACGTGTTTTTCGCCTTGAAAATGCAGTAAATACTTCGGCAACTCGACGGACATGTTTTTGTTTTGGAAGACTCTAATTCGCAGTATCGGACTGTGAATAAGAAGATGCCGATGCCACCTAAATAGAAAAAATTTGCAGTATCTGCAGTACTGCGAATACGAGCTGCCTCTTATTCGCAGTACGATACTGCAAATAGGTTAGTTTTTAGCTAGTCTCTTGTAATACTTTAAATTCTCGATCGCGAAACTACTAGTATGCGTGCAGATACGTAAAAGTCTAGCACTCTCTGTGCAGAGGTCAGCGATCAGTAGTCATCACATTCTTTTTCGTATGCATATTCGAAAAAAAAAATTCTTGGATTTGAATGAAATAAAATGGAACCGGAAGGTGTACTACCTTTTTAGTTTTAATTAATATTAGCAAACAACAATTTTTATTTCATTTTTTGAATCATTTATTTTTCAAATTTTCATGAGTATATTTCGCACAAAAAACACTTCTCATCTCACATATTTTGCATTGTACCATTTATCTCAAGATCTGGAGGTCATACTTACATTAATACTAAAAAAAAAAAAAAAAAAAAAGATAATCCGACCGTCCGATCCTCCCGTTTTTGGGCCTGTGAGGGCAACACAACAATTTTTTTTTTTGGCCTAATAAAAATACACTCACGCATCAGATGCAGAGTTGCTGGTTTTTGATGGACAATTTTGTGGCGTGTTTGAATACCTTTTAACAACAAAAATCTTTTTGAAATCTTATAGAAAGAAATCAAGGTTTAAATGTTTTCAGTTTTACAGATATATTTAATAGAACTTGAAGGAAAATACTACTTTTTGAATACTTTTCTTTTTTCTTTTTTTTTGTTTCAAATGTGTTCAAGCACCAGCTTTGCACATACTCAGTTCCCAAAGGGTGATGAATAGGAGCCACACCGCAAAATAGCTTCCCATTGACTTACTGTACAAAATGGTTTCCTACAAACACCCGAGAACTCAATAATAAAGCAACTGGTTGGTTCAACACTGCCTTTTCTCAATTGATTATGAACTCTTCAAACACAAAATGATGATAAAAGTACACCTTCAAGGCAAAAATTTCAAGATACTGGATGTTGAAGTAATAATGCCCCCTATCACTAACAGCCAAATTTTGTATTACCAGAACCTTTCAAATTACTAAAGTAATCTGGAGTTCAAAAATGACATCAGAACATCTTTAAATAAACCTCTAACTCTATAATTAGAACAAAATATTGACCAAACATATTGCCCTTCCATACGTTTTGAGGTCCACATTTAGGAGAGGGAAGTCAATTTTGCCGATTTTAGAAACGACAGATTGCGAGCACTAGTTATTTAATGTAGTGCACCCAACAGTGCGTTGTCTTATTGTTTTATCCCATGTAGATTACAATATATCTCTACACAGATAGCAGATTATCTTCTGAAGATTACAAATCATTTGTGACTTGCTCCCACATAACCCGGACAAAGTCGCCAGAACACTTAAAGAGATATAGCCCAATAAACTTGTTACAAATCAATAGAAAACAAAGGATTTTCAACCTTAATATCACTTTTTGACATACAAAACAATGAGCGATCGTGGAGTGTGATATATCATTGGAAAGCTTATAATTTTGCCATTTTAAATTTGGTAAAATTTGAAAAAGGGATTTGTGCGACTTTGTCCGGGTTTCGACAGAGCAGGTCACATTTTATGTATTACTTGTTTGCTATGTAATTAGCCTCTGGCTGCAAAGATGAACAGTGCTTGCTTAGAAGGGGAATTTCCCAAATAAAATTAAAATTGTTAAAAATTACCAAGCGTGACCTGAAGTAGTTATACAATTTGCTGGCAAAAACACACACATAACATACCGAATTGTGATTAAATTGTTGATCTCCCTTTGCAGTCGCAAACTGTGTTTTCAATTTAGAGCAAGTGTTTCTAGATATGCTGAAGGCTCAGCGGTTGATTAATCACCTGACCTGGTTTCACCGTTGTCATTATTACCTTTTTGTCACTTACAGACACTTATTGGCCTCTAATAGCCTACTTCGATGCATGGGCGTCATTTCAGGGGGGACAAGGGGGACATGTCCCCCCCCCCACATTTTGAAGGGTGGGGGCCACAATATTAGGTGTCTCTCCCCCCCCCCCCCCCACACGGTTTTGAATGCAAACGACTTATTTGCCCCCTGGACCCCCACACTTCAAAATGAAATGACGCCCTACTTCGATGGATGCATGGAAACATAGATATACATGAGCTTAACATCCTGAATTTTACTCCAAAGAAACTATGGAGCTAGCAAAAGCTATGTCGATTGGTTTGAAATAAAAAAAAAAAACACCCTTACTCAGTTTATTGTTTAGCTTTGGTTGCTACCATGTGATTGCAGGCAGAGCAATGTTTTTGTAACTCATACAGTTGACCCCCGGGCCACTCAGATATAATGCTGCAGGCATAGCGTGACCAAGAAAAAGGTGAAATAGGGTTGTTTTTGAGGACAGAAGGGTGTATCAGGTGACACCGTTTAGGGTATCAAAAGCAGCCATTTTAGCTAATTTTCAAGAAAAAGAGTACTTTTTCAAACCATATATAGTGTTAGAATGATAATGGTAAATTCTCGATTTAGGTGGTGAATGGGGGAAAGAGGGTATATTTTGGCTTTAGGGTGTGTTTTGAAAAACTGTAGTCACGCTATGCCTGTAACATTATACTTGAGTGCCCCCCCCCCCCCGGGAGTTTGACTGCTGCTAAAGTTTTGAAGTTACATTTGAAGCATGTTTTAGCATGTTTCTAAGCAGTTAAGTATTGCAAACCTTTACAACACTTTTATTTCTTGTTATCTTGATGGTAAATCTTGCACAGATTCAACAAGTATTATAGGGCTCAGTCAAACATCAATGTACAAAGCCCAATGTATGAATAACGTACACTATGCCAGTTCAAGTTTGTCGTAAGTTATCTCATTATAAGACAAAGGATTTAGTTTACAAATTTACAATTTTAACTGACAAAAGAAATATCGAATTAATCTTACCGCACAAAAGACGCCTGTCAATCAACTTATAGGATAGGCTATTGTCTTTGACAAAAGCAAAAATCCCAGGCCGTTTTTAATATAATTGTGCTTTTTATCGTGTAAACACAAAACGATTGCTACGGATTCCAATTTCTCAAGTGGGGATTATCTATACTTATTGACTCCAGTGAATAGAATAAGTAATGGGTTAACAAAAACACGGACAGAACATTTGAACTCAAGCACTGTTTCAATTATAGGCATGTGTATCAATTACCAAAACAGTGTACATATAAAGTTGGGCTTTATACATTAATGTGACAGTCTTAAAAACAACTAAAATGGAAAAGGGTATGGTGGTTCAAAAATAAACAATTGATGGGTTTCTCTTTTCAAGTAAATCCAAGAAACCATTTTTAAGCTTTCATTTGAAGCTTTCATTCTAAAAAAAATATTCCAAATGGTAATTTTATGACATCTACTGGGTCCCTTTAGATATGCAGAGTGATCAATTGAGCCACTTCAAAATCAGACAAGGAGATAGTAAAGTGTTTTGTGAAACTCCCACATGCCTTTGCAGTTACAAAATCATAGCAATGGTTCAAATTCATGAGTACATTGCAGTAGTGCAAGTATGCAATTTTGTCTTCTTACTTCAAATCAAGGTCAGTAATAGTACAAATCTGCATCTTGTCTTTGAAGATTAGAGGACAGATTTTGTTTTGTGGAACTCTTAAACTAAAATGCCCAAACCTAAAAATGTGTCTATATTTGCTATCATTTTTCTACATGCTGTTTAGGGAAAAGTCATTGTATTTTCTTATGTAGATTACATATTTTCTTATGCAGATATCATATTATCTTCTGGAGATCACAAAACATTGTTTTGTATCATTTGTGTGCTATTTCAATATAATTAATCCCTGGATTACACACTGAGATAAACAGTGCTTGCAGTGTTGGGAATTTCCCAAATAAAATCAAAACAGTCTCACATTATGTTGTGTGACCTGGAGATAGTTTTCATGAATTAGTTTTATAATTTGCTGATAAAAATATGTGACCCATCATATCAATAGATACCTTAAGGTCGGCATAGTATATTACATGACCGGGCCATTAAAGCTGAGCATATAGTCAAAAAATCGCATCCGAAGTTGAATTTCTAATTTCATCAGAAACGTTATTTTTGAAGTATCTTCTATCAATTAATCGGGTTTCACATTAAAACATAAGAAAACTGTGTAATAACCAAGATAAAAATCATCTCTCCATTCAGGTTTTACTCAGTACAAATCTTTTTTCTCAGAACTATATTTTTCTGAATCAACCCAATGCCTTTTACCAATTTGGATGTAACTTTAAAACGAACATCCAATAACCAAATGCAAGGTGTCATTTAAAAAAAAAACTTAAAATTTCAGCTTTTAGATGAGACAACATATCAGTTTTGATTCTGGGACCCTTTAAAGGAGCAATTCATGATCAACTGTTCACCCTCAAGGTCACCTCTTATCAAAACTGATTTTTTTTTTGGCTTATAAGAACCGTCAACTGGTATATGTTACGATCCCCAAACCATTCTTTCATATGATCTTGCCTTTTTGAGAAAAGTTAGAAAACGTGTTATTTTCTAATTATTGTCGAGGCCCCGACAGTAATTACAACACAGTAGCCTATGGGGATTTTCAAATGCTGAAAAGCTTGTAACTTGGAACGAATGATCTGGATCAAGTGAAATTTTCAGTATATATTTATGATATACTCTTCGTCTTATTTAGCTAGAAAACAGGCGAGGTTTTTGTCACATCAAAATCATGAATTGCACCTTTAAGTAGGACTTATCTGTGTAGCTCAGGGACTAGGGCATTGAGGTACTTTTCGATATGACAGGTCATATATAAAATGAAAAATAACTAGGCCTTTCAGTGACTTGCTGTCTTTTCAATTAAGCATGTATACGCAATTATCTGTTCAAGAGTTTCTAGATATGCCATGGGCTCAGCTGCAGTTAGATCTGTTGATTACTCACCTGACCTGTTTTTATTATCACCCTTTTGCTGCTTAAAGACACTTAATTACCCAGAGTAGCCTTGTTCACTTAGTCCGATCCTGGGACCTTGTTTTTTTTTTGTTACTATCTACAAATACCATATTGTTTCTAATAGACGCCCATGGGCGAAGACATTTCTTGAAGGGTGGGCGATTATTAGAGACCAATTTTCAACCTCAAAAATCGCAAAGTAAGCTTACTAACATGGCCCCAGATAACCCGGAAGTACTGACAATTTTTCATCATTTCCAGGATTGCGTCTCATTGGTACCGTTTCCTGTTACTAGTGATTGTTGGTTAAAGCTTAATGATGCACGAAAATGCTACAAAATTTAATGTTTTTTAACACTTCTCTTTGAAATTTTTTGGGGTGGGCGTTTAATAGAGACTGGGCGTCTATTAGAAACAATACGGTATAAATCCACTATCACATCATACCACTTACTAGAAAGCCCGAGTTCTACATAGCAGAATGATCGCATAGCAGACTGATTGCCCCTCCCAAAAAAACAACCAACTAATTTTTCCGGGTATACAGGTAGTAAAGTGGCTTTCTAGATCACTGGACTTTAGTAGTTATATCCCTCATGTTGGTTTGTGTCACCAGAAAAAACAAGGGTTCTATTAATCAAACTATTTTCACCTGGTTGGTTGAAAGTACTGATATATCAAGGGTTGTAAAAAGAAGATGAACTTCTCATCATGTCTTGCTTCAAATGGGATTTTTTTTTGTACAGTTTGTCATTAAAGGTATTACTTAGTGATAAAATGGATCTGAAATGCAAAAAAAGGATTACTTAGTGATAAAACAGATCTGAAATGCAAAAAAGGATGAGGTCTGCTAAAGGGCTAATTATATTTGAAATAGCACATAAATAATACATAACAATATTTTGTTATCTTCAGAAGATAACATGTTATCTATAAAACAGAACATGTAATCTATATGAGACATCGTGATGACATATTCCTTTTATTAGTAAAGGGTTCCTATTAACAACACAATATTACTCCATGGAACAATTTTTTCCATATCAGATATATTTCTGAGTTAGACTAAGCATTCTCATGATTATTGATGGTCACACCACTAATTAGAATTCCTATTGTTTTATATGCAAAGATACCATGATGTTTGGCCCAGAATTTAACATTCAGGGAGTACCGATGCATTAAAATCTTTAATATTCTAAAATAAAAAGAAATTTTCCATCAATTTAGATGCATTCCATTATGGGTTGAGCTGCTCATTTTTTTGTTAGACTATCGCAAAGATTTACTATGTTACAGACGGACGGCCGGTACTTCTAGATCATTTTGCGATCCTAAAGTCATGGGCAAATCACCAAATATCTACACATGTTTGGGAAAAATAAAGTGTTACTAATCAATATTTATAAAGACACATCTAAAGTAGAAATCTATACCACAATGAGATGCTTTAGGTCAACTGGTGCGTCATGTAATGGCGTCGTAATTGCGTCGTCTGCTATCAGTGGGCACCTTAGCGGTGTGGACTCTGATAGAATTTCTGGATTGGGCATAATAAAAAGTGATTGGGGAGTGAAAAAGGGAAAAACTTCTAAAAAATAAGAAACTTTAAAATGACTGAAATGTGATCAAGACAACACTTGATGAGTTCAAATTGTACATTTATAATCTGTAAAACACTGGGCAACATAATTTTTGAATTTAGTCTGATTTCTTTGAAAGCCATAAATAACCAAGGATGTAACAAGACATTCAATTTTACTCTTTTTGATTGGATCTACAAATAAAATTGGCCTAAAATGGACTGGTTGTATTCAAAAAAAGTTGGTTTATACAGACACATTGATGTAAATTGATGGTTTTAGTATTTTAGCTTATTTTTTGGGTGTCCTAACAGAATTTTGTGTTTTCAATAATAAAGTCTAACATTTAGTGGCCATTTGGACCACAAAATTGGTGCAATAAGAACAACAATGCATTGCCTACTGATTCTCTTATCTTACTTCAGAATATAAAACTCAATAAAGAAAGATCTTGGACCCAAAAGTAAACTCATTAGAGGTGTTCTACGCTGCAGTCTTCCTCCCACATTTGAAACTGAATAAAAAAAGATCTTAGACCCCAATGGAAATAAACTTCATAAAAGGCTTTTGGGGGTTATCCTTGACCCCTGGTTTACTCAGATTTATAATGGGTATGGATGTCCCGCTGGATTTATGGACTACTACCCGATAAACAAACCAAAAAACAGAGAAATTTGAAACCCATCTCAAAACCGATTTAATTTTGTTGAACTGTTGCTTATACAGAATGGTTTGATTTAGCATCCAAACTTTCTGAGGGGCTCACAATATTCACTTCCATTTTTCTAAATATATGGAGGAAATTTGACAATTTCAGCTGTTAAATTGGTAAAATTTTTCAATTTTTTTAAAAGTTACTACTATTTTTACGACTGATTCACATACCAGTGGGAAATAAAATTACTATTCCTAAAATATTAAAAACAGTGAAAACAGCACCAACTGACCAGCAAGGGAACTTTGGATGGATCACAATAGATTCAAAAGATAAGTAAAAACAATGGGAAATAGGTTAAAAACAATTTATTGACTTATCAACATTCAAAGGGGTATATACAATACTAAAAAACATAAACACCTTATGTTTTTTAGTATTGTATATACCCCTTTGGATGTTGATATGTCAATAAATTGTTTTTAACCTATTCCTAAAATGTAAGCGGTACATGATCTTCTGTTCCAGAAAACTCGGTACACAGCATCATGGACTTTGAATTTTTATCAAATTTTACAAAATAATTACTTAAGGATGTTCCTTTGATAGTATAGCAAGACTTGTTCAGCATATTGACTTGCTAACAAAACATAATGAAATTATGCTACCTTTTTATCAATTGATATGAACACCATTTCTGATGAAGAAGTCAATTTCCTCGCACAAACTTCTTTTATTGCTGTACGCTCCCAATCGATGCCACTGGCCAGATAGCTTAATGCAATTAAATTAAACCTACTAGATTTATCAAAACAAATCAATGTTATTTTTAGTAATAGTCAAAATAAAGTAAACACACAGGATTGGATGTCGACTGCTTTCAGTCAATTCCAATAAATGTATTAAAAGGAAGGTAAAAACACAAATAAATGGAATAAAAGCATGCGGGATATGGATAAATTGAATTGGGTAGTTTAAAAAAATTGTGGGATTATCCCACAGTGCCTATACTGCATCCTGTTACGACAGCTAATGCCATGTTTGGTTAGCGATGCAATATGCAAATAGCAGTACTAGAATTGTTTTAAAAAATAACATAATTTTATGTAAATTCATGATTTATTTTTTGGTGTTCTGAAAAATAATTGATCTTGCATACAGGTTCACTGATTTTCCTCATGCATTCACCTCGAGGGTCGCAATATCGTAAATCGCTACACGTAGTGACGCTAGTGGCAAATTTGCCTGTTTTTAAACCACAAAGGTGGAATAGGACATTAAATTACATTTATATAGAAATAATACGGGACTATGTTTCATTTTGATTTTATGCTAATTATTTAGTTTAGTAATAGTTGTGAATGTGTAGAAAAAATCAGCACCACAGAACATTTTATAATGAAATTAAAGATGGAACAAATATGCGTGTCTCTAGAAATACTCGGTCAAGTCGGGCTTTTTCATGACAGGCCGGCAAAAACATTACAAAATATCGCCTGATATATCGGGAAAACAAGCCGGCCACCATATTGTTTCTTTGATGATTTCTGAAAGGTTTGCTTCAAAACTTGAAAACAAAGTTAAATCTAGAATGCTTGAATCACTAATTACAGAGATACAGAGCGTTTTCAGACCCCTACTTTACGTGTAAAAGTATAGGAACGTTATTTGGGATATTGCACCCCGAGGGTTGAGAGCCAGAAGGCCTTATCTGCAGCAAGAAAAAAAAGAGCTACAAGGCCATATCTGTACCATTGTTGCACGTGCAAATACAGCCTTTTGCCTCTTTTTTTTCTTCCTGCAGATACGGTCTTCTGGCTCTCAACCCTTGATTTCTTAATAAACAAAGATCTTAGACCCCAATTTGATAGTATTACATTTACATCATGCTTGAGTGTCTTGAGTTGCTAACAAAACATAATAAAATTAAGGTACCTTTTATGAAATAATATATACACGTTTCTGATGAAGAAGTCAATTTCCTCACACAAACTTGTTTTATTGCTGTACGCTACCAATCGATGCCACTGGCCAGATAGCTTAATGCAATTAAATTAAACCTACTAGATTTATCAACACAAATCAATGTTATTTTTAGCAATAGACAAACTAAAGTAAACACACAGAATTGGATGTTGACTGCTTTGACTGCTTTCAGTCAATTCCAATAAAAGTATGGAAGGTAAAAAGTGACACATAAATAAATGGAATAAGAAGCATGCAGGATATGGATAAATTGAATTGGGTAGTTTTAAACTTTGTTGGGATTATGCCATAGTGCCTATGCACTTCATTGTGTTACAACAGCTAATGCGATA
Source organism: Ophiothrix spiculata (assembly GCA_000969725.1). Taxonomy (NCBI): domain Eukaryota; kingdom Metazoa; phylum Echinodermata; class Ophiuroidea; order Amphilepidida; family Ophiotrichidae; genus Ophiothrix; species Ophiothrix spiculata. Next base: position 40,955 of record JXSR01S002427.1, read on the forward strand.
TTCGAAAAGCAGTACCAGAAGTGCTTCATAAAAGCTACACAATGTAAAATCAACAATTTGGGGGGG
>JXSR01S002427.1:65140-75453 GCA_000969725.1 Ophiothrix spiculata
ACATTTTTAGAAAGTACATTCCCATGAGAATATGAATATTTATAGGAAAAATGATTTTAAGTGCATCAAATTAAATTTAAAAAAAATTATTCAATTAATACAATGGCAGTGTTTCAAGACAAAAAAAACTTCAATTCTTAAATCAAACCTTCTTTGCATGCACAAAAAATTGTTACAGTGGCATGATTTTATGGTACTCGTTCTAAGTATAATAATTTACATTAAAAACAATATTTCACATTAAAAATAAAAGTTTTTAATGTTTTAGAAAAATAAAACAACTGTTCTGAGATGAAATAATTTAAACCATGCCCCTCAAAACAGTTAATATTTGTATACTACTTCACCTCAAACCATATAGTATTTGTATACTACTGAACATTTAATGAAAATAAAGAACAACTTACCTGTGTAATGAAGTCGATGACGTTTTGTAAAAACATGAAAGAAAACAAAAATTTGCACAAGTTATTAAAATGAAATTGTTTATCTTTATATGTTACCATCCATCAGAACACTCAAGTAATTTTTTTATATTGAGCTATAGATATACACTTTTTTGATAGAAATTTCAATTTTGCAGATTTGAAATGCTTATGTCTTTTTTAAACGTCTTATGATACTTTGCTTGTGACAATTGGAGTTTTAATTTGGAAGTTACGATGATTAAAGATGGTTGGTTTCTTATTATTTTCTTTATAATTTACAAGCTTAATTTGCTTGTATCTCAAAACTTGCTTGGCCGACAACTTGTACCTTTTGATGTAATGTGTCACATATTATCATAATGTTCTCAACATGTCATGTACCTGTAAGTTGAAAACACATTTAAAAGATATCAATGTTACAAGGCAGATATCATTGGGCATTGAGCATCATGGGTTCGATTCTGGTGGGTGGCGTGTAGTGTCCTTGAGCAAGATACTTATCCTGAAGTGCTCCTCTCAACCCAGATTTCAATGTTGGGAAGGTAACAGACTCACAGAGAAGGGGGTGTGGCAATCCCCTCACCGCAAATATGACAAAAGTTGAGTCTGGCCTTTTCGTTTCAAAAGAGAGACGGACACTCCAGCTTGTGCAAATACAGGCTGCCCCCTTTACATACTTGCCAACATTTTAAAACTGGAAGGAGGGACAAATGGGAACATTTTTGTACAAAAAGAGGAACATTTCTCATTTTCCTATACTTTACTACAGGGTGAGTTTTACAAAAAGAGGAACGGATTGGTAAAAATTACCTTTTTCTTTTGCCAAAAACAGAACCGTTCCTCTTAAATAGGAACAGTTGGCAAGTATGCCTTTACCTTTACTTTACCTTGTTTTTGGGGTATTCAAGTTTGGTATTTGGTAACAAGTCACGCTTTGAAAGAAACATCACTCTACCTCTGAATATCATATAGATTTGAAACAAGTGTCATTGTAAAGCTACAAAATATTCTTTTTGAATCGACAATAATGTTGACCAGGCTAGGCCGATTTTACTAGAGATTTGTGGTGGATAGTCACATGTGTATATAAAACATAGATTTTTGAAATCATGAAAGACAATGCTATTACATGAATATCACATGTTGCTATTTGATATTTAAACCATATGTTAGTAAATTTTCATAGGTGTACATGAAAGAAAAAAAATATATGCAAGTTATTTCTAATGGAAATTGTTTATGTATAAGACATTTATTTTTGTGAGAAGTGTTGTGAAAACAATATGCTCAGAAATTCAATTTTGGACGATAATAATTTTCTTACATAAGTATCACATGTTGATATTTGTTATTTGAACCATATGATAGTAAATTTTCAAAGGGGTACATAAAAGGGAAAAACATATTCTTTTTTATGAATTGTTTATATTAAAAAAAAAGTGTTGAGGGGAAAATTGATCAACATTCAATTTTGGATGACATAATTTTATGACATAAATATTTTGGGATGACATAATTTTATCACATAAATATCAAATGTTGATATTTGATATTTAAACCATATGTTGCTAAATTTTCATTGGTGTAAATCATACCGAGTATTTACGATATTCTATTTTGTGTCTTTCGAGCCTTCGGACTAGCAAGTTGTTGGAATAGCGAGCCATCGGACCGGCGAGCAGACGTCTCCCCATAGGCCTAATATCAGTTTTTAGTTTTCTCAAGACTACCAAAGCATGCATATATATCTTCAATAGTCAATACATTTCCTAATGAAGTCCATCCAGATAAGTCCATAGAGGACCCATAGCAAATTCTGCAATCAATAATTTTTATAGAAAATAATAAAATGACAGTTTCAATGGTATTCCTAAAAGCTTTCCCCAACCATGGAAACAGATTTATACATGATTTAAATATATCCTCAAAAAATCCACAATTTCCTCTCTAATCTTATTGTGCGAGGTTAAGGTTTCACAAGTCGCGTTCACACCATCTGACTTATCTCACTTAGAACCGGTACTAAATATGGTCAGTATTAGTGTCGGAACTAAATTGCCAGTGAGAAGGCGCATCGGATTAACTCAATCGGTATTAACTTGAATTACTTTTTAGAATTTAAAAAGAATCTTAATTTTTAAAATATTGTCCAAAATAGGCCAAGAACAGGTAATAAAAAGCTGCAAAAGGAACGAAAGAATTCTTTGGGCTAATAGTCAAGAAGCCTCTAATGAAGCTTATTCCATTGGGTCCAAAATCTTTTTTTTTAAATCAGTTTCAGATGCAGGTAGAAGATCGCAGCACCCGGAACAGAACCTGCGGAAGCAAGCATGGACTGAAAACCAAAATGTATATCCAGCACTGGGACTGGGAATCGAATGTGGGACTCATTGGTGTTAAGCGAGGGAATAATCACTGCGCCAACCTGCTTCTTACTCTAAGAAATTGCAATTCTTGATAAATTTTTGGCAAAACAAAAAAATCTATAGATTCAGTTGGTCAAAAACTAACAACATCTTGTTCAGCATGTCAATCGCTTCCAGAAATGTGTATCTTTGTATGGTTTTGATTTATAATAATAATAATAATTCTGGCATTTATATTGCGCCTTTTCCAGTGGATACAAAGCGCTGACCATTATTATTACGCCATAACAAGGGAATCATCGGAACCATTTCGCCTTTTACAGTTAGGGCCAAATCATAGTCGGCCTCCAAACAAAATTTTTCCTACCAAACATTTGGTCATGACGTCAAAATGACGAGTGACTCCAAACAAATAACTTCCACACCGAGTTGAGACCAAATAAAACTTCGCGCTAGATTGCAAATGTTATTGAATTGCCATATACATTGGACCAAATGTTTGTTACCCATTCATAGTTTAAAGGGGCATTGGACAAGTTCAGCATCATCCCCAATTTTTTCCTCAAGCATTTTTATATTTTTGCATCATCTGAAGTATTAGCGGTAATAATGACAGCATACCAAGTTTCATTGGCAAATTCAAATCCTATATATCAAAATATTTATATATTCTTTTATTTCTTATTATCGTTGTCGACAACGATAAATACTGCCCTCTATAGTTGAATTTTTAAAACTGGCCTTTTCAGGAGATCTAATGCAAACTTCAAATTTCTTTTGATTTATATGCAATCTATGATGTGAAAGTAATATATTACAAACAAATCTTTGGCTCTTTCTTGATACATAGCACCAATAAATGCATTTAGATAATAGCCTCATACCCAAGATCAAAAAACCTTCAGAGAGAAGGTTTTGATCAAAATGTTCTCGATATCTGGTAACTGACTATTTTTGTCTACCACATGAAGTGTAAATCATCCACAAATGAAATTTCGAAATTTTGTCCAATGCACCTTTAAATTTGATGGCAAATATTTGGTGACGTCACGACCAAATGTTTGGTAGGAAAAATTTTGTTTGGAGGCTGACTATGGTTCGGCCTTCTCAAGGGAACCGTCAGAACCATTTCGCCTTTTACATTTATTAAACACTTTTAAGAAATGATGGGTTGACAACAGCCTTGAAAATACAAAACCAGGGTTATTCCTGATATGTGTAATCATTACATAGAAATCCAATCACAGTTACAAAAAATATATTACAAACATCTTTAGTTTATCTTTTGTTCTAATGTAATGCCCTACTCACAAAATTTAAGACAAAACACCTGACATGTTTTTAAAAAAAGTATAATCTTATTATAATTATATATCTTATTCTCAAAATGTGCCCTTGCCACTAATGATCATTCATCCCTTGTTAGCCAGAAAAGCAAACCTAGATCCAGGCTATTTAGCTCTGACCAGGCAAGTTGAGACAGCAGGATTTCAAGATATCCTGCTCAGTTTCCCGGGGGGGGTACTCACGTATATTGACGGTACGGGTATGTGCCGCCCTCGAGACCCCCTTTTCACGCCCTGTCTGCCGCTCCCCGAGACCCCCATTTCAAGCACAACCCTTAGTTCGCAAGCCTTATTTTCAAAAAATTTCAGTTCCCTAGCCTCATTTTTCGAAATTTAGTTTCCAAGACCCCCATTTCAAGCAAAATTTCGAAAATTTTTGCTTCCAGAGCCCAAATTTTGCCCAAAAAACTAGTTCTGAAGGGTCATTTTTTGGTCCCTTCAGTTCTCTAGACCCCCTTTTCAGAGTCAATCTTCCGTTCCCTAGACTAGGGTTTCCGATATCGGGGCCGCACATCCCTACCAAAACCAAAGTTGAGTACCCCCCCGGGCTCAGTTTACACAGCTTTCTTGTAATTCTCAGCATAATCTACCTGATTGTGTCTGATTACTGCAGTTCAACATACTCATGGAGGCAGGGACAGCCATCAATTATACAAGTTTTGCAATCCTGATTGTAATATTAAAAAACTCCTCATGTTTGAGAATATATGTGACCCATCATATTGAAAGGAACCTTAAGGTCGGCATAGTAAATTACAAGATACGGGCCATTGAAGCTGAGCATAGTGCTTCAGTGTCATATTAGACACTTCAGGTGATTTTTAAATTATGAATCATTTACTTCAAATGAATTTTAAATGAAAGCAGGTGATCTAAAGAATCCAAACCCGTTTGAATTTTTCAAATCCGACCTTCTGTTGCAAAGTTATGAAGGTTTTTGTATCGTTAATTTAACTAATTTTGGAGAACGCAGGATAGGGGATAAATCTTTTAGTTTCTTTATTTTCGCCAAGCAAGGTCACGGCACCAATCCAGTTACACCTCTAGTCAATACACAGAGCAATTTGGTCAATATTTTAATTGTCTGAATGGATAGTACACACACAACAGGTGTTATTTTGCAGCTTTTTGCGCCCACACATGCGCAGGATATTTAAAGATGATTAGTTCCGCATGATAAAGAGCTGATCAAAATTACTTCAGGCGGAAGAACAGGCGCAGAAATTACACCCAAACAATAATTATTTTTGCCGCTTGTTGTTTATTTACATGTGATTTAACAGATATATTAAAACAATTCTTGAGTGTGCATGAATGTCCACATAACTTGTAGACAACTAAAATTCTCTTTTCTTCACTTCCAAAAAAAATGGCAAACTTTTGAAAAATCAATAACTCTGCAACCACAAATCAGAATTTTTGTCTACAAATAGGTGGCTGTGCATGGACAAAATCATCTTCCTGATAACATATTCTTAAATAAAAATGGTCTATCATATTGCGCGGAACTCAGAAAAACATCTGAAAACGTATCTAGAAACACTTTAACAAAACAAAACTATCAAGCCCACTTAAAGTCATGCCTGCTTGAATATGAGCTATGCGTCAACGTATGTGTAGGTCAGCGGTGTGAAAAATCAACGTTCTCCTGCCAAGTAATGGGTAAATGAAGTATCTACTCATATTGACTACTGTTGCAACTCCTGGTTTTGCAATCTAAGTAAAAAGTACAAGCAAAAACTCCAAATTACTCAAAATAAGATCAGTCGTTTCATTCTAGAAATGTCTGCCAGAGATCATATCAGTCAAACAGAGTTCAACCTCTTAAACTTTCTCAACATTAGTGACCGAGTTAAGCAATTGCGGTTAAATCATGCTTTTAATATTTACCATTCCAAAGGTGCTTCTTATCTCAGTCAGAACTTTAAAAGAACATCCAGCATACATACTCATCGGACTCGATCCAGAGATTCTAATTTCTTTGTTCCATCAGTAAAGGGCATAGCTTCAACCTCCTTTTACTACAACCCCATTCAGGATTGGAATGCACTGCCACCAAACATCAAACACATCCCAACTAAATACGCCTTCAAACAAAGTGTGAAAAAACATCTTGCTAATGTCACTTTGAACCAAGAAAGGGGTGAATTTACTGTCTAGGCTTATTTTGTCCATTTTTCTGCTTTGTGTCAATTTTTAATTTTGTTTTTCTTTTCCTGCATTTCATTCACGGCCTCTGCTTTCGTTGATTGGGACCCCATTGGAAATAAGCGTCCTTTTTCTAGTAGGCTTAATGGGTTATCCTGGTTTTGTCAGCTTTGGTGTCAGTGTATTCCACCCTTGAGTGGTGTTGCAGCAGGTTCTGTAATTTCATGTAGTTTGTGTATTTTTTCTATTGCTATATTTATGTTATTTTTTTGTTGACAATGCCTAATAATGCACCTATCACTTGTAATTCCGGCCCCCGGGTACCCGGGCACTAGCGGGGAACTCGTCATGCTTGTGCGGGGAAGTTGTGCATGCTGATGTCCCCGCCAGGCGGGGAACGTGTGCGGGGATGCAGCAGTGGCTCAATTGTGACCATTTAGGCGGGGAATTTGACCGGGACGTAAATCTATGAAATTTGAGCCCTTTCCCTGTGGTATGGGGCCGGGACTTCGTCGGTGACTCAGATTTGAGGATGCCCCACCCTACAGGGAAGTCGGAGGAGTGTTAGGCGGGGACTCGTCAAATTGTGATGAACGAGCTCAGGAGCATTCCCCGCTAGCGGCCGGGTACCCGGGGGCTGTAGTTACAAGTGATAGGTGCATAAAAAACAAACAAAAAACATAGTCAAAAATCATGTCCAAGGTCGAATTTCTAATTTCATCAGAAACCTTACCTTGAAGAGTATTTTATCATATTAATCAGGTTCCAACATCCAAAACATACACCAAATGTTTTAAAAGTAGAGATAAAAATCATTTTTCCATTCAAGTTTTACCAGTACAGAAACTTTAAACTTGTTTTTCTCAGAACTATAGTTTTCTGAATCAGCCCGATGCCTTTTACCAATTTGGATGTATCTTTGCAATCGAACATCCAATAACCAAAAACAAGATGTCATTTTCAAAAATAGAACCTGATATGTATTTTTCCATAACACTGCATTTGGACATCATGAAGAATACTCTATGCATTGGATTTAAAGAATTACATCTAAATTTCATTATGCAATATGTACACTAGACAAGGGCAATAACACCTTGTTGAAGTGGGCTCATGTCACATAATAACACTTCTTGTGTAATTGAATTTACTTCCATTTGTAACTTCAGTTTCTAATTCAATTTTGAAAGAGTGAAGCTATAGTGATTGATTGAAAGGATAAATCGGATTCGCTGGTTATAAAAAGATATTTGCATGTTGTATCATAAATATAAAAAATTGAGATTTAAAAAATTTTTACAAGTAAAATGTGAATTTTTGTGAACAGATTGATAAATGGTTGCTTCAAACAGCAGTGTTATTTATTGTAATAATTTAATCATTTGCCCCCCCCCCCTCCTTTCCCGGAATAACCTGCTTTAAACACTTTTGCATTTGGAAATATTGTTTCCATGAATATATACTCCTATCTTCTGAAATTTTCAAAATTATATTATTATGACCTTAATTTTGTTCCATGATACGAAAGTCACTGGAAAAAGTAGAAAAAGGTTGTGCATTAAAATGCAATAAACAAATATGCTTACTATTTTAAAAGTATATTTTGGGTCCCATAAAAAACTTGACCTGACCATGATCTGACCCAAACTCATGTAGTCCAAGAAATGTGATTTTTGACATAGAACAAATTGCTAACAAAGGTTTTTCTTCACTTTTCGTTTCTTTACAGTATCAAAAATGATATACTCAAAATCCGCTAAAATGCGAATTGCAGAAATATGGAAAATGTGCATAAAACAAAATGGCCTCCATTTTACTGTTTTTTACCATATCTTGAGATTCAAGATTCACTGAAAAGACATTTTGGTGACGACATGTATGTTATCAGGGTCTGTGATTGCAAATATGACAATAATAATAGTCTCGAGTGGTTGCATCTGACCTTATTTGCATATTCAAAATGGCCGACAGTTTATTGGGTTATTCTTATAGTATCTAGAAATTAAGACTCACAAGCTAAAGGTGTCTTTGCCTGTTTTTAAGATCAATGGTTGAATTTTTGCTTTGGACATAATTTGATATATTGTTAACAATATCTCTAAAAGGCAAAAAGTTAGGAGCATTGTCTCAGTGGAAAAAAATAATACTCTTGAATTGTAAGGAAAGGTCAGGATGTTAGGATCAATATACAAAATGTCCGAAACTTTCTCCTTTGAGGAACAATTTTAATAGCAAAAATGGTTGCCAAAAGGAGCCCCAATATTTCAATAAGTTATATAAAATGAGCAAAACAATCACTAATAAATGTCATTGAGCATTACAACAGAAGCAAATTTCTAATCAAAATATGTCATTCACATGTTTTATATTCAAAATGGCACCCAAAATGTGACTTTATTTCACAAAAACTATTTAGAGTGACATTAAACATGTTACCATCTATAGAAAACTGCATTGGTGATAAGATCAGACAACCAAAACAATTCATTTACTCACTTTAAATTCAAAAGCACCCAAAATGTGGTCCAAAGTGTCTTTGTTTTTGTAAAAATACGTAAGAGCTACATTAAACAGTAATAATAAGAACATCTTTTTTAAATAGTCATTGTAATAAGGTTTTGGAGTTTATAGCAGAATTTGTAACAAAATCATTTCATTCTCAGTTTTTAAAATCCAAATTGGCGCCCAAAAAGAGACCCGAAATGACTACCCGAAAACATTTTTACAGGTTTAGGTATTATGGTGGCTACTTTGTGCCTATTTTGGGCATCTTGAATTAAAAGAATTAAATGAAATAATTTGTGGACATGTGTTTTTGTTATAACCCTCAAACCAATATTCCGTTTATTATATGACAATGTCTCACAGTTACACATTTTTGTTTGAATAGACAACACATAGAGTTTTTATTTTGTGACAGCTTGAGCATCTAATGATGAACAAGATAATGCCCTGTGAGATATTGTTTAGGTTGTTATTAAAGCGCTATATAAAAGCGTGAATATTATTATTATACATAATTTAATGAAAAAAATTCTATTGATTATGTTCCATCGATGGTTTAAATGTTTAAACTTGTTTTAATATCACTACAATCAGTATTAGTTGAACAATCCTCATACATATTGACAGCGCTAATGGGCCATACAGTATAATTTTAAATATAGAAGTGTCTGATGTAAGCCATTTTCCATTTAAAATTTTGAATACTATATATTTTAGTGCTGTCTTAATGTCATTCTAGTTCTTCCTTGAGGGAAAATGCAATTTTGTTGCCGTTTGAGGCTTTATTTTGGATGCCAATTCTAATTTAAAGCATTTTGCAGAAAACATTGCCTGTGTAACATTGACGGTCATTTTCCCATTATTACTTTATCTAAACTATTAAATGTTGTTAATGCTATCTTAGTGTTCATAACCCTAAATTGTGAAATTTCGAATGATTAAATTTTAATTCAAATGTATTTGTTACAGAGATATATAAGCATCTCCCAATAATAAATGATTAAAATTAAAATTTTGCATTTTTGCGGCCATTTTGGAAGTCATCGTAATTCAAAGTGGACACAATTGAAAGTCACAGTATATTTCTCAACTTATTATTGATAATAGTCATTTGAATGATACACAATGCAAAATTTATCTTTTTTAATTTTTCAACACTAAACATTAAAAATAAAACATATTTTCCGATTAAGTATCAGTAGTAATCTTGATTATTTTTGTTGGTCAAAGAACATTGGTTACTTAAGTAAATCTCTGTTGAAAATGTACTTTTCAGCATATTGAACAGATTCCTTTTGATGTAAAAAGAGAGGTCAAATCTCAAGCTGCGGTAAAAAGAGTATCAACTTTGGCGGCCATTTTGTATATGCAAATTAGGTTTGAAGGAAGTTCTAACTGCCATTAGTATTGCATTTGTGTTCACCGACCTTGAAACATAGTTGTAGACACTAATATTTACTTTCACGTATCTCCGATCTCAAGTTATGATCACAAATCTGTGAAATTGCCTCCATTTTGAA
>JXSR01S002428.1:0-28360 GCA_000969725.1 Ophiothrix spiculata
AATCGTTGAAAATTTGCAATGTTATCATTTCAATGCAATTGACACGAAAATTGAAAATTGGGCTCAGCATCCTCAATACCTCAAAAAGTTGGGTTTAACGACGGGGGGTATTTTTGCACTATGATAGCTATTTCTGATGTTTTTAAGTTGGGAAGTCAAGGGAAGTGTAATTTTCAAAAAAGAAAGGTAAATTTGGGGACAAGAAAGCAAGTGATGGAATTCAAGTTTTTGCTAAAAGTTGCTCGATAGTGAAATGCATGTAAAAAGTTGAAAATGTGTGTTTTTGTGGATTTGCCAAGTAAGTCGAAACGAGGTTTTCTCGGGACTTTGATGTCGTGGAGCACTAAAATTGTGCATATCTGTTCAAAATTACTCATTTTTTGAGAATATATGGAAGAAAAACATTTTCAAAAAATTTGTCACTATTCAAAGGGAGCACACCAGTAAATCACTCCACGAATGGTGGGATATTGGGTAATAGTCCCTAAAATCGCATTCAATTGAGTCATGTTTTGGACTCGTTTGAGACTATCTTTGGCTCATTAGTGATTTTTAAATCATAACACAAAAGTTTAGAGCCTACGTGTTCATTTCGATACATCAATAATGAATCTAACTTTTTCTCGGCGAAAGTAGTCCCGTCAAATGCGCAAGAGCCCAAATAGCATTAGGAGGCTTAAAAACAGGTCAAAAACAGTGAGGGCGGGCGCTCTTTGGCGGCCCTTAGCGCAAAATCTAATCACATAAACCCCCCAACATCGAAACATATGTTAAAATTTCATCCGTTCTGAATACATTGATAGGTGTCACGGCTGGTAAACTTTGCCCAAAAGGCTTGAAATCGGCCGTTATATTACCATATATTTACATGTAAACCCTATGGGAGCTGAATTATTGGTGCGCTCCCTAAATCCTATGTGATGGCAGCCATCTTGGATTGTCGCTCATGGAGGGTGAGTTATTGTACCTCCGGCATTTCCACACTTTGAGGGTCTTCCCAACAGATTAGCGGGAAAATTGGCGTACTTTGATCAGAGCAAGTCGCAATGCACGCTACTTGAAACGCAGACACGGTTTGCGCGTGAAACAAAATGCACACGCTGTATATGTGACCCGTCATATCGAAAGGTACCTTAAGGGTCCCAAAATGAAAATTGATTTTTTGATCTCATTTGAAAGATTATATTTTAAGCTTTAAAATGACACCTTGCTTTTGGTTATTGGATGTTCGATTGCAAAGTTATATACATCCAAATTGATAAAAGGCATCGGGCTGATTTAGAAAACTGTAGTTCTGAGAAAATCAAGTTTAAAATTTCTGTACTGGTAAAACTTGAATGGAGAAAAGATTTTTATCTCGGTTTTTAACACATTTTACTTGTGTTTTGGATGTTGGAACCTGAATAATATGATAGAATATATACTTGAAAAGTAATGTTTCTGATCAAATTAGAAATTCGACCTTGGACATGATTTTTAAATATGCTCGGCTTCAATGGTCCGTTTACTATGCCGACCTTAAGGTACCTTTCGATATGATGGGTCACATATGTGTCAAGTGAAGATTTACGTGATCTGCCTAGATATTGGGCCAAACTCCAGATGGGGGCGTATCTCGATTCCCCTATAAAAATTCCTTGGTTAATACTCAAGTACAGCTGCGTGGACAGACATGCTTTTATATGGGCATGTGTGTTTTACACTCACGCTGGGAAGTAAAAACTGCAAAATTTGTTATTTTTAAAATCTATTTCCAAATTGAATTTTTTTGAGGTGTAGTACCACAAATACAGCATGGAGCATAATGCAATATGCTGTCGTCAATGCTGTATATGCATTTGAAATAAATTCATCAGGATTGTTCATAGGATATTAGAAGTTCTCAAATACAAATCTAATATTTTTGGTACTCACAGATATATTTCGACATCATGTCAGGTGTCTTGGTCACTCCACACTGATGTTGCTGTGAGGTGTTTCTAGATCCTAGGAGGCCATCTGGATTAGGAGTAGAGGAACAAGAACTATGAACAAGGACGAGGAGGCATACAAGCTTGATCCAATCTACAACCAGATCATCAAGCAGCATCCAATTAGTTCGGCTATTACGTCATATGTTTCGACATCCTGATGAACTAAGGATCGCTAGGATCTAGAAACACCTCACAGTAACATCAGTGTGGAGTGACCAAGACACCTGACAGGATGTCGAAATATATCTGTGAGTACCAAAAATATTGTATTTATATTTGAGAACTTATCACAAAAAACACCTCACAGTATCATCAGTGTGGAGTGACCAAGACACCTGACAGGATGTTGAAATATATCCTTGAGTACCAAACATTTTGGATTTTTATTTGAGAACTTCTAATATCATATGCTCTATATATGCATGCATTTCAGATTAGTATCAAATATATATACTGACTTGAAGATCTCTGGTTAAATCTATGAACCTGAAGTGACTGAAATTGCTATTTTACTGAGGTTTGCAGTCCTGAAGTAAAATAGCAAAATTTTACTTTTAAAGGATCATATTTTCAATCCAGAGATCTGTAAAAATCAGTGTATATTTGATTTATATACCCCATTAATAAATTGTTGATCTCTGTAATAATTGCATGGCAAAAAGTCTAATTTAGTAATAAATCTTATTAAAAAATTAAACTTGCACAATATACTAACAAGGAATTTGTGCATAGTAAGTGTGTGCAATAGTTTGTGCTTGTACGTTTGATGCATCGTAATTTCATACATTAAAGTAAATGGTGTCAGTGCTAAGTAGAACTTCTAAACATTAATGCTTCTCAAAGTACTATTTAGCACTGAATAGTACTTTTAAAAGTGCTAAAGGGCTTTCATTGATATGGTTATAACTATATGAAATCATGTGACCAGGTTTTACCCAATCAACTTCGCGAAATTTATTAATGCTGTATAAAATTAAAATTTTCAGTTTTGCTAAATTCATTTAGTTTTTTGTTTTTATTAGCCAAAATAAAATTTGTTTCCTTTGATTTTATTTTTTCTACCAGTTTTAGAGCTATATTTTTTAGCCAATTTAACTTCCAGAAAAGAAACCAAAGTTTTTTAAAAAAAGGTGCTCAATTAAATTAGTAATCGATCCCACTTTAAAGATCTGTCCACCCATGAAACAATTGTATTTCATTTTTTGTCTCCTTTTAGGCAGAAATGAAGCAGTCTTTAAAAGAAGCAAAAGAGGAGGCCAAGAAAGCCAGCAAACCTAAACCAGATTTAGGGTTAGAGGCTGCACTGAAAACTGCATCAGCTGAGAAACAGGCACTGGAGGAAGAAAAAGGTTAGTAGGCCAAGAAAGCTAGCAAACCCAAACCCGATTTAGGGTTAGAGGCTGCACTGAAAACTGCATCAGCTGAGAAACAGGCACTGGAGGAGGAAAAAGGTTAGTAGGCCAAGAAAGCTAGCAAACCCAAACCAGATTTAGGGTTAGAGGCTGCACTGAAAACTGCATCAGCTGAGAAACAGGCACTGGAGGAGGAAAAAGGTTAGTAGGCCAAGAAAGCTAGCAAACCCAAACCAGATTTAGGGTTAGAGGCTGCACTGAAAACTGCATCAGCTGAGAAACAGGCACTGGAGGAAGAAAAAGGTTAGTGGTTCCACACTATACTTTGATCAACACTAAATATGGTGTGAATTATGAGGATTTTCTTCATACGTAAGTAAACATAATTCTACTTACACGCGCATCGTAGATACTGATGCACGAGTCACATGTACAACGTGCGCTGCGTCTCCTGCAGTTATGCTGTGATCAGCTACGCATGCCTTTATTTATTTCAATTTACGATGTGAAGAGGCCCGCCTATTTGGTGTTGATCAAACTATAGGAAATGCTTTTCCTATAGTTTTATATGTTAAAAGGACATTTTTTAGCGTGTTTTTCTCATATTTAGACATCTAATATGAACAAACGGGCATTGTAGGGTGAAAGTGTGACATGTATGCTTCAACTAGTGTGATTTCCATCACCATGTTACCTGGAAAATTATCAAGAAAATCTGCATTGAAGGTAATGAGACCATACTGTCCTCATTTTTTCCCGTATAAATTCCCAAAATCCTGTTTTGGGGGCGTTTTATGGCGAATCACTCTCGCGGAGTAATATTTGACTGCTTCTCAATTAAAATGTCAAAAAATGAAACAAGATACTTCAATTTAACAATGCAATATGAAATCTTCATATTTTATTACACATCTTAGCCCAATTTCAAGCTTTTTAGAGTAGGTTCTTTAGATGGCCCGGCCCGTGAGCAAATAGTCCGCCTAATTGACACAGCTTGCTTCTCAGTAGCTATTTAGTGGCGTTTAACCTAGTAGGCCATAAAAGCTAGCAAACCCAAACCTGATTTAGGGTTACAGGCTGCACTGAATACTGCATCAGCTGAGAAACAGGCAATGGAGGAAGAGAAAGATTAGTAGGCTAAGAAAGCCAGCAAACCCACACCAGATTTAGGGTTAGAGGCTGCACTGAAAACTGCATCAGCTGAGAAACAGGCAATGGAGGAAGAAGAGAAGAGAAAACTTTTCCAGCTATGTCAAGTAGGGTGATACCACGGTTGTTGTTGCAGTAAGACAAGTCGCCCTTCTTTTGGTAGAGTGAGTGTAATGTGGTCTATTTGTTTGGTTGTTCTGCCATCAGGGGAATTCCAAGTCAATTTATGGATCCGATTATGAGGGAACAGAGAAGATCCAACAACAAGTCTGTGGGCTTGACAGAGGGAAAGTAGTCTGGTGCCATTTTCATTGAGTTCACCTTCTGCCATGTGTCGGTATCACCGCCTAGTTTTGCATTAAAGTCTCCTATTATGATTTTCACATCATGTTTTTGGGTATTAGAGAAGATATCATCCAGTTAACATTAAAATGCATCCTTATTGGTTACATCTCCTGCGCTTGTTTCGCTGTTGCAAGTGATAGTGAGCTTGGTGTGTCTGCAGTTGAATCTTGCAATCAATAGTTGGTCAGACTATTATATGGTCTTTGCAAATATATAAAAAAAGTGCAAATGACAAGAGGCTGTATTTTTGCTCTTTTGAGATGGATGGTCACATATATGATGCGCCACATTGAAAGGGATATTTTTTGTATAAATTGAAAGAGTATTG
Organism: Ophiothrix spiculata; assembly: GCA_000969725.1. Lineage (NCBI taxonomy): Eukaryota > Metazoa > Echinodermata > Ophiuroidea > Amphilepidida > Ophiotrichidae > Ophiothrix > Ophiothrix spiculata. Next base: position 5,148 of record JXSR01S002428.1, read on the forward strand.
ATTAGGAATTAGATTCCCGGGGGGAGGGGGGTCACTTGACACGTGAATGGCTATGCACTGGTGTCCATTAAAAGCGTTGAAAAGGGTCTAATTTTCACCACTGGATGGCGTCGACGTCTTTTGCAAAAAGCCCAGGTCAAGATTCCTGTAGATCCCAGTTGAACTGGTTTCATCTGGAACCAGTTGAAATCCAGTTGATCCCAGATGAATATCCACTTGCACAAAGTTAAGCCAGTTAGTTCCGTGATGGAAAATGGAACAATTTTCAACTAGGTTTTTTACTGACTATGCCATAAGGGGTCAATTTGGAGGTGTGTGGGCACGAGTGGGTAGCACTTAAGTGTGCGAGTGACCCCCAGGTAGGATTAAAAGAACGAGACATGGTTTTTGAAAATTGAGAATTCATTTTTAAGTTACTTTGATAAAGGAACACAGAGTTTAATTTTCTTGCTTCTCTATACATTATTAGCCGCAAAGATGTACCTTCCAATGTTGTGAGTTATATGTTCTGTATTAAAGGGACTAGCCTAGATTCCGCTTAGAATTAAAAACTTATAATGCTCTAAATAAAGCTTATAATTAGTGTAATAAAATCTATAACAGTACAACAATTTACACAGAAATGGCTCAAATTGAGAGAGAATCAATTTTCAATAAAAATGTATCATTCTGTGATGGTGGTGTGACTATCCTGTGTTTTCCAAATCTAAATTTGCACCTCAGATGGATTTACCAGATAAAAGATCAAACAAAGCTCCTGGAGATAATTTCATACAATATTAAAAGAGAAACAAGTTCATAAAAAAACAAAGAACCCAACATAGGTGCAGAAACCAGATCTTTTTAAATTTGAAACTAGAAACACTGATTTACACCAATTTTTTGCTGCCGACGGCAAAAATAAAGTTGCTAATGAATTGCAATTTTCTCGAATATTCCTCAAAATCATGGAAAAAAACTACTGGTAGGTTATATTACTATAAACATGTTCTATTGATTCATGTAAAAAATATGTAGGTACAAAAATTAGTGGAAAGAATCTAGGCCAGTCCCTTTAAGTGTCAAAAATAAAATGCATGCAGTGCTTTGACCTTTTACTAATCCTGCATTTTTGGTCTTAATCCTGGTGTGAGACCAAAGGGGCATGAGGCCAAAGTAAGTAATGCAAGATACACGGGTATTTAGGGGAGATGATGTCGGAAAAGTCAATACAAATTGCAGATGGAAACATCAGGATATTTTTTGATTTTTTTCCATTTCATTTTAATTGGTATATGGTCTTCCATCTGTTTCAGCCAAACTCTTAGGGGATATGATGGAAACATCAGGATATTTTTTGATTTTTTTCCATTTCATTTTAATTGGTATATGGTCTCCCATCTGTTTCAGCCAAACTTTTAGGGGATATGAATGCCGCTCATTTTCAAATGGTTCAAAAGGAGGCAGAACTATCACGGCAGCTGAAAGAACTCAGTGACAAGGAGGCTGATGCTCAAGTAAGTTGAGATGCAGGTAGCACTGTACCAAATAAGGCCCTGCGGGGAAACCCCGAGGTCGGGGTGAGAAAAAAACCTGCCCCGCAGGGCGTTAGTACCAAATAGCTCTACAAGTGCACAAAAAGGCTTCAAAATTCCTTTCATTTCAAAGGTTTATTTTCAATAAGCCATAGCAGTTAAAAACTAAATTGCAGCTCATTTAGTGAGAACAGTAATAATATCGTTATTCAAAACTGTATTGAAAAACATGCTTAATTAAAGCAATACTATAAGATTTTGATCAAAAAATTGATTTTTTATTGTAAAACAGCATGAAATGAAGGAATTTGCCTATCTAAAAGTATTTTAAGTGTATTTTGTCAAAAAATTGTTTTGCAACCAAAAAATTGATAAAAAGCACATGGATGCTCTCCTATACATTTGGGATCCCACATTTAATTCATGGCCATAACAGAAAAGGAAAGCATATTTCAGCCAAATCATTCATAGGGTATTGATATCTACCCAAAACAAACCCAATGAGCTAAAAAAGTCATGGATGACAGGGGCGCTTCATTTTTAACACTTTATAATATTGCTTTAAATCAACTAATATATAGATCACTATATTGAAAAACAGTTCATAAAATGCTTAGGTATAAAAGCATTTACAGTCCTTTGTTCCAAGCATAAAGGGACTTTTTATTACGAGAAGAATATCACTTTTGAATAAACTGCAGTTTGTTTGCACTACGCAAGTTTCTGTGATGTACACTGGCCCTACTTTCGGAGAGACCCAACCACTGAATTTGTCCAAGGTCATTTCGTCATGTGAGTGCAAGAAAGTCGTATCTGCAATGGCTGCCATTTGTCATTTTTATTTAATAACTAACACTAGGATACAAAAAATCCCTAAAATTATCTCTTTTATATGTCAGTGGCTCTTGAAATGGTTCTTCAGGTGACGGTGTCACCTGAAGAACCATTTCAAGAGCCACTGACCCAAGACTGGACATTATACAATGTATAATGCAAATTTATGACCAATGGCAGCTATTGCAGATAAGACTTTCTTTCACTCACATGACGATTTGAAATTTTTAAATTCGAGGCAATATTGTTCTCTGCTTGATTTGAGAGTGTCTAAACCACACATTTGAATAACCTCATCATAAGATGTGTACTGCCTTTCAATGGTGATCTTACAAGCTCTTATGTGAAATGACACCTGAAAGATTCAGATTCAGATAAATTTATTTTCAGTATCATAAACGTGTAACATAACAGGGTTTGCGAGTTCAGCGTTTAAGCTGATTTCAGCTCTTTTTCACGAGTTTAAGATCAAGAGGTCATAATTTCAGTTTTTTCTTTCATTTTCAGCCTGTTTTGGACATTTTGTCACTATTTTCAGCTTTTTTTATCACATGACTCTCACACCCCTGCATAAACACATTAGTTAATAATCACAATGATATTTTATACATAATCAGAAGGCCAAAAAGTCCTGAAGTGATTATGCCCTGTCCGTGTGAGTACATTCAGTATAAGTTAGTGAAATGCATTTATATGTAACTGACATAATGAAAGAAAAAAAGGATAATTAAGTTGCACAGAGCACCATGACTTGATATGCATTAAGCTATAGGTAGGATTTCTATGTTTTCTATGTTTTTTTTCTCTAAATTTCACATACTATAATGCAATGCCACTCCCTTTTGTAAAACGGAAGCTTTCAAGTCTAGTTTTTTCAACCACATTGTTGCAATTTGGAATAAGCTTCCTTTTAGTATTAGGTACACTCCAACTTTTTTAGTTTTTAAGAGCAATGTGGTTGATTTTTTGAACTCTCATTTCAATTCAAATTTCCAGCTAGCTGACACCTGTACTTGGTTCTCCATTTGCAGCTGTGCTAATTAATTGTAGGCTGTCCTAATTTTTTATTTCTTTTGTTTTAGTACGCCTACTGTCACATTTAATCTTGAGGTGGGACGGTCTTAGAGGTGATTTGCACCTGTTTGTCCCATCCTCTACACTGGATCTTCTCACATACCACTTGTAATATTTGCCCTTTAAAAATTATTTTACTCTGTGCAATATAAATATATTCCAGTGTTTAAAGGAGCATGGTCCGATTGCCTCAACATTTTTTCAAACTTTTTGAGATTTTGGTACCAAAATTTTGCTCATATTTTTCTCATAACCCATGTGAAATTTCACGGCTAAGTTATGTTCCATTTTGGAGATATATATGAAAATGTGTCTAATTATGGTAACCATAATTAATTTTACACAGTAACATATAGGCGGCTCTGAAATACAAGATTGCCCACAAAATATAAACCGTTTGACTGATTCACCTGAAATTCGAAACTTAGCTCTCTGGAGTGATCTTCTCTTATTTAATATTGAAAACTAAATTTTGAAAAATCGGACCAAGCTCCTTTAAGCCAAATAAATAAAATAAAATAAAATAATCAGTGCCTGTTTGAGAGTACTCATATCTGCATGTGTTTTGATTTGTAGGATACAGCAGAGAAACTAAACAGAGTTGTGGAGAATTTATCCATACAACTAGCTGATGCACAAGGTGAGTAGCGTGGACTGTCACCGGCGGCGCAGCCGCCACCAGCACCACCGCCGCTGCAGCTGTCACAGCGGCTGCCATCACCAACAACAACAGATCATCATATGAGTGCAAGAAAGTCGTATCTGCAATACCTGCCTTGCGTCATAAATTTGGATTGCACACTGCATGACCTCGGGTCAGTGGTTCTTGAAATGGTTCTTCAGGTGACACCGTCACCAGAAGAACCATTTCAAGAACCACTGACATAAGACAGGAACATTTTATGTGATTTTTCTTGTTACAAGGTGTAAAATAAATATATCTTCATTTTATTTTCCATTTGAGAGAAAATATAAAGCAGTTGAAGGACATTCAGGATTTATACTCACTGCTCGGTAATGTATTTTGTGCATGAATCGTTCATGGATTTTGTACGAGGGGGTATCAAAAAGTTTTAAACTTTGCCCAGAAGGGATTGAGCTATATCAATGAAATTTTGTCAGAATAGTCACTCGTCTTTATGTACATTGTGGTGCAGAAATTGTCTCATAAGTAGTTTTACTTTCTTTACTGGTGGTGATTGATGTCATCTACCTACCCGCTTAAAACATGAGCTGCATGAAGGAAATTGAGACATGCGGCGTAATTAAGTCAATGCATTTGAAGGCTTACAGTGCCCAGTAAATCTTATTAGCACCACCAAAGTTAAGTTGTTTGATACCATATATAGTAAAGGGCAGGGTTTCTGCTATCCATTGATACCAAAATTATGGAAATTGGTCCATTAATGACGTCACAGTGGCATAATAAAACATGGCCGACCTAAAAATGTTGATTTTCAAGGAAATATAAAATCAGATTTTTTCAATAGTGAGGGTCCTACGATAATGGTCTGTAGACACACAGTTAAAAGTGGGAGAAATGTGTTACTTTGGACATTGACTATGTAAAGATGTATAAACTATCTCGTAATAAAATTTTGCTCCTGGCCCTATTTCTTCTGGGTAAAGTTTAAAACTTTTTGATACCCCCTTGTATTATTTTTGGCTAATTTTGTTGATACCACATGGACAAACCATGAGTACAAGGTATAATTTGAATATTCAACAAGATTGGGTAAGTTTTTATGATTGGAAAAGTTCAGACAATTTTTCTCCTATATGTCGATTTCCGTTTAATTTGCCAAACATTAAAACAGATTTCACTTGGACTGGTTACACGTTTAACTGAAACCTTTTATGATCTACTAAAATTTAGCATGATCATAATAACAAAAAAGTCTGACTTGATCTAAAAAAACATGTTTTGCAATGATTTGTCATAATATGGAGAACTCAAAATGCACATGTTTGGTTTACTTGAAGGATTCAGTCAAAAAGGAACCATATTTCTTTCACTTTGCTTATGTTTTCTCATGATTTAACAATTTTTTATACACAGACGGTTTTTCGTTTATCGAAATCACTAAACGTTTAATCAGTCCGTTTAAACAAATATTATCAACAGCGTTTATAGTCATATTGGTTTATGTGCGTTAATTGGCTGCAAACTTTGTACTTCAAGCTGAATTTTTTTGATATCTGACATTAATGTTGCTGTGCCATTATTCCTTGTTCAACAACTCACTGTATCTGCTTATACAGGAGCGTACCATTGTTGATTCGTGATGAATCCAAAGTTGATATTCAATTAGTTCGTCACGCACAGCGTTTACGGAAGTGCGTTTACGCAGAACACATAAGTCGGCGCACTGTTCATCGCGCACGTGCAAAGCCCGGTGCTTGGGAACACTTGGAAAACGTCAAAGCAGCAAACATTCACAAACTAGCTCTTTGCTTCAGATTCTCCTAACTAATTTTATGAAGATGAGTAGGCCTATCTGTTAAATTGAGAACATTTAGAATTTAATTCATACGTTTTAATGAATATTTTCATTGTTGAAAGGTATTCAAACACACCACAGCTAGAGTTGTTCATTGTGAATCAACAACTCTGCATCCGATGTGTCAGCTTATTTTTATCACGCTCGGGTGGCTAAATCCTACCTTAAAAATACGCAGATGCATGGATGCATCGTTGTTGATTGGCAATGATCAACTCTGTAGCGTGTTTTAATACCTAAATCAATGCAAACAAAAATACATGCATATGGTACTGTGTTTTTTTTCACATACAACAGAGCCCATTACTCTGGATTCTTGTTTACATTTTCCAAGATTTTATGTCATGACTTTATAATTAACCAACAGGAATAGTTACAATGTCTTATATACATGTTGTGATGTATTGACAATGTGGCAAGCTCCATGCGAGCTTGGAATGTAACATTCATGTAGGATATACACCACCAATTGGTTTTCCTATGTTTTTACAGGTAAATTCCTTCAATTTGACCATGATTTTCACATATTTTCTTTGAGTACCATCTCCTGAAATGTCTTTTTTCTCAAAATTCATGTCAAAAACCACTAAAAAATGGCCAAATTTACCTGGGGTGTCTGGCTTGTTTTTCCGGTAAGCAGCCTGGAATTGGAGTCTAACCCCGTCCCCCACTGAAATTCACGGTGCTGCCAGTTTGTCCATTCAGACCTTGGGAGAAAAATAAAGACACATAAATCTTCAAAAATATTGGGATTTGTGCCTCTTTTCTATCTTTCTGATAACACAGATATCTAAACAACACATTTAAAATAAAAAATGAGCAAGTAAATCACATTTTCTGATTTTTCACATCTTTATTTTAGGAATTAGCTGGTAAATACGACCTCGATTTTTGGAAATAAACACTGAATCTAGTCATGGGCGGTATATAATTGGTGATGTAAAACCTGTAGATTCCTGAAATGTACATCCAACAGATGATGCATGCGTGCCCCTAAGGCGTTGGAGCACAATTAGGCCACAACTTTGTGTGCGTCTGGCTGCAACCTGGCCACAGCCTTAATTTTCCAAAATGGCGATGGTAGGTTAGATTGTTTATCTCAAGATTATTGTAAAATATTCATTACATGTTTTTAAATTATTTTGAGGTCTATAATCAAGTCTACGGTCGCCATCTTGGAAAGTTAAGCCTGTGGTCAGGTTGCGGCCGGCTGCACAAAGTTGTGGCCTAATTGTGATCCAGCGCCTAAAATACTACAAGTGTGTGCTCGTTGACAAGCGACTTGTATAATGCCAAGGCACAAACACATTTGCAATGTTGAATTCGCAGCGCGGAGACATAATTATTTGCACTGTACATTCCAACCTCTCATCAAGCTTCCCCCATTGTTGTTAATCTTAATCTGTCCTCTATCTGCACATTTAGATAGCTGTTGAAATTAAGTTATGAATATCTTTGATTTGAATAAATTTATGCTGATCATTGAATTGCATTTACAGACAAAGTAGATGAATATGAAAATCGTCATGAGATCACTAGCACCCAGAATGAAGCTAAGCAGTCTCGCCAAGAATCTGTAAGAGAACAATACAAACAACGCATCATGGAATACAAGAAGGAGGTTTGTTTACTACTGTTAAATCACAGAGGAGGGTGGACATGACATTATGTCTATTTTTAGATCACATTGAAACCAATTTAATAAAATTGTTGCTTTTAAACGCTCAGTTACATCATACTATTGTAAAATGCTTTAGATCTTAAATTCTTTGGGTCAGTATGTTAAACTACCCCTGAAGTTTTCATGACAAAAAGAAAATTGTAAACTGTTAGTTATTAACAGAAATTGCTTAGTGGGCTATGTGTTATCATACACATGGACTACGGTACCAGTGTAGAGCAGTGGCGGCGGAAGGTAAAAATTTTTTTGGGGGGCGGCTTTTTTTTTTAGCAAAAATGGTCGGAGGAAAATTATGGGTTTTTTTGGTAATGCGCGCGAAGCGTGCGCAAAAAATATGTCAAATCGGCTAATTTCAGCTAAAAATTATATAACAAATCTTGAAATTTGTGCAAAAATGGTCAATTTTTACTAAAAATTGACAAAATATCTGAAATGCGCGCAATTTTTTTTGATTTTTAACGTTTATATTATCAAAACAAAGGGAAAAATTTCAATTTCCTTTCCTTTTCTTTCTTTCTTCTTTATTTTTTGAGGGGGTCCGTCCCCCCCTCGTAAAATTTAAAATTGAAAATTCTTCAGCAAGCAGTTGAAAGGAAGAGCTATCTAGCGCCATCATTTCTATTAGCAAAGAGAACAAACCCTGGCACACTACAATTATTGTATGCTATCATAAAGTTAGGTCTTTGTGAGCTGATCAGAGCAGCTTTCCGGTGAAATAGGATGGATGGTGAGAATTTTATTCTGGAGTGAAAGAGTTAATTATTCTGTCGGGAACTGAGAGAAGTAACAGAATTTGTTGTTGTTGTTTACTTTAGGTTGGAGCATTGGAAACAGAAGTCAGTCGTTTCAAAGAAGATTTGAAAAACAAGGAAGACACAATTCACAATCAGGTATGAAATGAATTATATTTTCAAGCAAATTTATTTCGTTCCTGTTTGTTGAATTTGACTATACTCTCTGAAGTTTATATTTTGGCCATTGTCAAACTGTAGTTTGAGAGCGTTAGGCTTGGCGTCCAAAGACATTCGCTCGCTCGAGTGACATTTGCTCACCCTGCCAAGAAAACTTTGCTCCAACGGGAAGCGACATTTGCTTAACAAATTTCACGACATTCGCGAATATCAGAGCGAATGTCACTTGCCCAAGCAAATGTCTTTGGATGCCAAGCCTTGTGAATATGGAATGCCCCTATATCTCTAACTTTGCTTCCAATGCACTATGGATCCAAACTGAATCTCCAATGGTGCCAAACTTTTTGAATTTTTTTAGCTCGTACAATATTTTCTTGTATCACCCTCAAAACCATTCAATATTATATAAATATTTGAAGAGAGTGTATGAATAAACAATACTAACTTAACACTGTGGATCACATTATGTTGAGAAGGACATATGTTTTGAAATTTCAAATTTAAGGATTGAAAAGCTTTGAAACATCAGCTGCTGGACAAGACCAAAATGGAACAATATCGTGGATGGCGCTATGTCACACAATGTGACGGAACAGCGTAACTGATGATGATGAAGAGAGGGTAATAAATTAATGCCATCATTTAGGTTCTTGGGTGAAATAACAATGGAATAAAAGGAAAAGGTGCTTTAGTTTATTGTCCTCTCTTAAAATATTGATTATTTATTGATTGAAAGAGTTTGTTAATTAGACACTTGTAGTTCTGACTTAAGGTACCTTTTGCTGTAACGTGTCACATATCATCTTATCTTTATTACAGGAGAACAAAATTTCCGACCTTCTTGCTCAAGTGAAACAGCAGTCATCAGCAATGCAGCAACTAAAGGAAGCACCAGTGCCGACTGGATCTCCTGCAGAGTTCCGTATTATGCTTGCTAGGGTCAAAGGTGACTACGAAACAGAAATTCAACGTCTCAAGGACTTTGTCAATAAAGAAAAGATAAGGTAAATAAATCATTCAAAGTCTACTATTCACTTTTATTTTTTGGATATCTTTGCATCATCTTAACATTATGGATGAGTAAATCTTATTTAATGATTATGGTTTAGCATTAATCATCTTAAGGGACCGTTCACAAAAAGTTGTAAGGGGGGCCTGATGCAAAAAAAAAAAAATTATCGCGGTAAATTTTTGCCCCCCTTTTCGACCTCAAAATATTTAAGGGTTCCCCTTAGTGGTCAACCCCATACAATAGCATGTAAACTCAATTTTTAACGGAAAATTTGTGGTAATTTTTTCAAGCCCCCCCCCCCCCTTACGAGGGGAAAAATTATAAGGCACCCCCTTCTTGCATCAGGCCCCCCTTACAAGTGTTTGTGAACAGTCCCTAATCTTAGATTATCAGATGGCCTTTGACAAAGTACCCCATCAACGTCTTTTACAAAATAAAAAGCTCAAATTTTATGGCATCCTTGGTAATGGCCTACACTGGATCATGCAGTGGCTCACTGAGCGTACCCAGCGTGTTGTCATTGATGGAGAGGCTTCAAATTACTCTCAAGTTAAATCCGGGGTTCTGCTGGGTACAGTACTAGGGCCCCTGATGTTTTTGATATACATCAACGTCATTCAACGACATAGCAGACAACATCAACAATGAAACACACATACGTTTATTTGCTGACGATAAAGTATTATATCGTGCGATACAATCTCAGCTTGACATAGACCTACTTCAAAAAGACCGTAACTCGCTCACAGATTGGGCAGCAAAATGGCAAATGTCTTTGAATATGGCAAAATGCAACATTCTCCACATAACAACTAAAAAGAATCCTCTCATTTATAACTACACAATGGGAAACAATCATTTAAATAGTGTTAAACATCACCATACCTCGGCGTTGAATTAACATTCAAATCTTAAATGGATTGAGCATATTTACAACATAATAATGAAAGCAAATAGATCCCTTTGGTTTATCCGTCGTAATTTGTGGTGATGCCCCTCAACTATTGAACAACAGATGTACTTTGCACTTGTACGTCCCATCCTAGAATATGCAAGAGTTGTATTGGACCCCTACACCACAAATGATATTCAAAGATTAGAAATGGTGCAAAGGAGGGCCGTCTGTTTTATTTCCAACAATTACCAGAAATCAGAGGGCACAGTTCCTATATAAATTAAACTGGCCATCCCTTTGAACAACGAGTGCACGTCTCGTCACAATGTTTAAAATTCAAAATAAGGAAATTGCTGTGCCAATACCTGATTATATCCAAAGACCACTCGCATCGCAAACCCGTCAATTCCATTTATCTAGATTTCGCGTCATGGCCCCTCAAACAAATGCTTACAAACTCAGCTTCTTTCCGCGAACTATTCTAGACCATCCACTCATCTTGATCTCACCAAATTGGATTAATTCAAAACCAGTGTTTGTAATATGTAAATGTTATTTTGTATTCTGTAAGTTATTTTGTTTATGGTACCCTTCGCCCTAAGAGTAGGCTGCTGGTTTATTGCCGGAAGTCGCGCTTTATGTCATACCATTATATTGTAGGCTCCTAGGGTACCCTTTCGCCTGTAGTCACACTTTATGTCATACCATTATATATTGTAGGCTCTTAGGGTACCTTTTGCCCTAAGGGTTGGTTGCTGGTAATTTGCCTGTAGTCGTTTTTATAACATTGTAGTATTATCAAAAATTATGTTCTGGTATTGTTATTTTTTGTATGACGTCTGTTTGTATTTCAGTCAGATATTGTCTTTTGACAACTTTACTGAGTATTATAGATGTAGATGTAGATGTAGCATAAAGCCCAAAATTGGTTGCTTTACAAATGTCAAATTCTGCATTTCTCTGCTTTGTTTATTTTGGCACTTTTCTGGCACAATAAAATTTGACAAGAATTTACTTTTCTTAAGCTTATAAAATAAGTCTTTATTTTTAAATGTAGTCGCCTTTCAATGTCCCCATTGTACTTTAATAGTAGAAGCTGGATAGGTGGTAGCAGTATTTGTTAGGATAAAGATTCAATAAATAGATTTCACTTTATTTTGTTGTATTTGAAGGCCCATTTTTATTTAAATTTTCTTTCTTTCCTTTCCATTTTTTCTCATGTTGTTTTTTCTTTTTTCCTTTCAGAAATTCATTTTCTGCTTTACACCCCAATATTTGCCAATTTCTGGGTTTTTTTCAAGGAAATTCTACAAAGCAGAAAACTTTGGATCTTAGCTTACCTTGAAATAAAGCAATCAAATTTGTTAGTGAAACTTACTCAATAATTTGTAACTTTTTGATCGTACAAATTTCTACACTGTACTGCAGTCAATTTAGCTCAAATGGTAAGGCGCTCGCTTGCGGTGTGGAAGGTTCCCAGTTCGAAACCTGCTGGTGCCAAATGTTGAGTGTGCTTGGAATTTCCTTGGACAGGGTTTTCTTGTGGAAACCCGTAAGAAACTTGGGGAGCTAATTCGGGCAGCGATGATGCGTATATAGGCTGATCAAGGCTCAACGTTCCTCAAGGTTTATGCAGAACCTGAAATGATGCTTGGTGTGGAATGGAGGTCACTTGGGCCACAGTGGTCAGCGAGCACCTGTAAAGTGTGCAGAGGCCACATGGAATTATAAAATCTGGGAGGCATCGCACACTATTATAAATCCCCAGTATTTATTTTTATTTTTTACTTTCCCTGCTAGAGGTGAAGCCGCTTTACGCAGACAAGAACAGGAGATGAAGAGTACCTTGAACAGTGTGTACAAGGAAACATCGTATCTACTCAGGTCACTCAACAGGTTCAAAGACAACTTGGCTATCCTGATTGAAAAAGAAGGTACTGTAAACGTACTTAATTTCGCGAGGTATTTAATTTCACGAATTTCGCGAGAACGTTAAATTTGCGAAATTAAATCCCTGGCAAAATTATGTTATTATATGTATTACAAAAATTAAATTTCAAATTCGCAAAATTTGATCCTCGCGAAAATGTCCCATTTTGACAATTTGCGAAATAAAGTACCCGCGAAATTAAAGTGCTTTACAGTAAATGTGAAACTGACATTGTGGTTCTTATGCTAAATCTCACAATGTTATACTCTATAAACTTTGAAGTATGCAACAAGCAATCAGACTCTGTAACAAGATTCATAGCATATCCATTGTATTTGGTAACATTGTGAATTCGTGGTTTTGTATTGTGTAACTGTAATTAGAGACTAGTAAAGATTGATTAGGATTGATTTAGGCCAAATCGCTGCGTATTAATATTTTTGTACATTAATCGTTCATGATTTTGGTATTATTTTGGCTAATTTTGTTGCTAACACATGGGCAAACATTGAAAATAGATTTATTTGAATATTCATCAAGATTGAGTAAGTGGTCATGGCTTGAAAAATACGGACTAATTTACTTCCCCGTATGGTCATATTGTTTTATGTGCGTTAATCGGTTGCTTGTTGCATACTTCAAGATTCATAGATTATAGTTGACCTGGTGGAGACCTATGAATTGCAACATTTAGGTTTCACCATGTCATAGGTTTGACTATACATAGGCCAGTCAATAATTTATGGACATAATTTGTAAACAAAAAATCCAGAGTACAGGGCCCCATTGTTTGTAAATGCACCCACAACCTGTATTTTTGTGTACATTGTCCATTAAATTTTTATTTTGCCTATAGTGATTATGCAATCAATGGCAAAACCTACATTTACCGTATTTTTATTCATGAAGATTCCCTGCGCACTGCATCGTTTAACTCAAGCATAACACGCACGATCATCAGCGTTTCACGTACAAGTACTGGAATTTGACCAATCACATGTTGCAAATACGTGCTGAACAAGTTTATTTTCACGCAAAAGCAGTGTAGCAACAAGCGTCGTGCTCCAAAAAACCCGCCAGCAGAAGAAATTAAATTCTCAAAAGTACTGTAGTTCTATGCCCCTAATATTGCTTGGTTAGCGATCTCGCCTTGCACGCAGTGGGAATGGGTTTGATTCCCTGGGAGGGCTGCGTTGCTGAAGTAGAATCGCGCAATCATTGCCAAGATGTACTTGTCTGACTGCAGCGTGGGGTGAACTTTACTAGATAAACATCACAAATTTGCAAAGTATACTGCAAAATAAGACGGAAAATGCAAAGGATTTCTGAGATCTAGATCACTGTTAACAATCACAAGTTTAATCATTGCACTACTAAAATAACTCATTTTTGATTACTAAAATAAATCATTTTTGCATCTAATTAAAATTCCTGTTGTAATCAGCTTCATACACTGAAAGGTTTGTACGCATGAATAAATCAAGTGCAGACATGACTTTTTCATGGTCATGTATGCACTTGACTAACCCATGAATATGGGCACATCTTATGGTATAGCTGATTTTGGAGATTTTTGATTTAAATCATGAAATGAATTATCCTATTATTTTCCTAGCGTGTTGATATACAAATTTGCAGACATGGTTTTCGGACAACATTTGCATTTCTAACCCTATATAGTTACTTACACATACTTATACTTGCCCATGCATGACCTACCATTATAAGTCTCCAACTGAGTGTCGTGGGTTCGAATCTGGTGGGCAGCGTGTGTAGTGTCCTTGAGTAAGATACTTACAATCATGTGCTACTCTTCACCCACATGGGTACCGGCTTCTTCATTGTTGGGATGTAACAGACTCACGGTGAAGGAGTTGTGGTGTCCCCCTCACAGCAAATATAACAATTGCTTGGAAAGAGAGATGGGCACTTTGCCCTGTTTAAATACAGGTTGCCCCCTTACCTTTACTTACACTTAATCTTGAATGGTTATTTTCAGGATTGCTAGACACTGGTCATGAGATCAAACAAATTCAGAATCTTGTTGTTGAAGAGGTAAGGACAGATAATTTTGTCACACAAATGCATCATTTACATAAGAAGAAAAGCTGCCATTTTCTTAAAATGCCATAGTATATTATACAAATAATGAATGTTTATGAGTGCAATGGTACAAATATTTCATGAGGAGAAAGATCAAATGCTCCTTTCAAATGATGCAAATTAAGACGAGTTGAATTGGGCATTTAATCTTTCACTGAATATTAATATTTGTTACATTGACACAAATAAGAAACATTCATTATTTGTTTTATATGACAGCTAAATAAATCTTTGTAAACAAAGCAAACCGAGACAACATCTATGATATTGTACATGGCGGCATTAATGCAAATACGCGTTGCTGCGCCCGCGGATTGTGCAAGCCTACTCAATTTAAAATTACGCCCGCGACTGATGTTGAGTCTTACTAAAAAAGGTAACTGTGCAATGTATCAATTTCTGCATGGCACTTTTTCACAGTCGGTGATGTTTGCTATCAAATGGACCAAATGACCAATGGCATGTGACCCGAGATGCGCGAATCAAGTGACTCAGATTTATTTAGCTGTTATATAAAGCACTCCATTCATATGTCAGTGGCTGTTGAAATGGTTCTAAACTTCAGGTGACATTTAGAAAAGCAGCAAAAGTTACGTTATTTGTGAAAAATGACAAAATTGGATTACCATTTACAAGCTATACGCCATATGTGTGCCATATGTGTATATGTGCACATCAACTTGCACGCTTTGGATAACACACACCAACCCAGATAGCAAAGTTTAGTTTGCCCAATGTTGGGCCCATGTTAGCCGATTACGTTGGGCCAACATTGGCAATTAAATGGCTTCGACCCTATGTCATTTTGTCCATCGGGCAAATGTCGGTGCGATGTTGGACCAACGTCGGCATTCTGTAGGCTGAATGTTGGGCCAATGTCGGAAAACAAGCATTAAAGTAAAAATTAGGAAGTGAGATTCAAAATCTCTATTAATTACAACTATTTTTAAATTTGCTGTACCATTAGCTTTCTTCCACATGGTAGTTGTACACACCACAATGATGGTAGGACATACAAAAGTATGCTTTGCTGCCTGTAAGACAGGCTCTTTGCAAGAATACAATTGCAAGTATACCCCATTTTTAAATACAACATCAGGTCACTACTAAAATGTACATAATTGCTGTGGTGTCTTTGTTCATATTGTTTGCTTATTTCACTTACAAAACCTTGAATACAAGTTTATGTATTTATAGAAAGTATAAATTGAGGTAGAAACTAGTGTATAATAACTTAATTTGGATGAAATAAACCCACACCAGAATTTGAACTGTCCAATTAACAACGGTCTATTAGCTCCACCCACACTCTATCACATCATGAACGTCAGTATAACGTCGGTTTATCAACCATCTGCTAACCATGCAAATAATATGATGTTAAACCAACGTTGGCCCAACATTGGCTCTGTGACCGTGACCGTGCCGACCATTGCCAACGTTGGCCCAACCATGTTTTGCTATCTTGGAAGCTTATACATATAACATAGAACAATTAAACTCAATTATGAGTGCTTTCTTGGAAGTATAATTTGTGGATTTAAATCTTAGACTCTTCTTCCTTCAACGTTTACACAATGCTCACAAGTCTACAATTTTGTGTTTTATGGCAAAATCAATATTTATGGTGCCAAGAATTTCTGGAAACCTTACTAAATTTTGCTGAAATAAAATTTGGAACTAAATTATACTTTTTAGAATCTAGAAACAAAGGTCCAGGGGTGCACGTATGGTTTTCTAAATCTTTTCGATTTGTATCTTATTTTTGGAAACATTTAAAAAAATAGATCGAAGGTGGTCTTTTATTTTGCTATAAAAAAGTGGCAATGTTTGTCTTTGCCTTCCTTTTTATACCTATTTTGGCAATATTTCAAAAAATAAAATAATAATCAATATTGGACATATCATATCATATTATATCATATCATTTTATTTGCCAGTTAAAACTCACATGTAGATATAGTGCACAATATAAAAAATGACAACACTTACATATATATAATAACAAATTGAATTATAGAATTTAGTAATTTAGTTCCACATCTTTACCAAAGCAAATTTTAGATGTTTTATAAAGTGTTAAAATGAACATTCCCTGTCACCCATGACTTTTCATTTTTTAGCATATTGTGCTTGTTTTTGGAAGATATTAATATGCTCCAAACGATTTGGCTTAAATATGCTTACTTTTTCTGTTATGGCCATTTGTTGAATTAAATTTGGGATCCCAAATTCAATTCCATGTGTATTAATATAGAAAAGCACACACATGCTTTTTATTCATTTTTCTGTGTCAAAACAAGTTTTGACAAATACACTTAAAAAAGCTTTTAGATAGTCAGATGTTTTTCATTTTAGGCTGTCTTTACTCAAAACCATTTCTGATCAAAATCTTTTAGTATGTATACTTTAAGGCTTTCCAGAAATATTAGCCTATTGCACGGTTTTGCTATTTTGGGAAGAGCCTCGTCCTGGCTTACAAGAACTTACATAACATTACTATTAACAGTTTGATTCCCTCTTTCAAAAACCACTGGCCTTGCATACTTCATTATGTAACATACTAGTTTAACTGAATTTCAAATCAAGGCTATCCACAGGGTATAGAAAAAAATAAACCTTTCTGGGAACTTTTCCTGTGCTGATGAGAATTTTCTGTGAGATTTGTGAAAAAATGCATGAATCGCTCTAAAAACTTGCAGTTTTTGACATTCACCCCCAAATTTGGCTCACTTTTATTTGTAATTCATTATTCAATATTGCTAGAAAAAATCATCTATTGTCAGAGAAATCTTGTGATGTTTAGGCCATATTAAAAAAAAAAATTGTCTCAAAGCTCTCCAACTCCAAAAAACTTAATGCGGAATGCGGTTTTATTTCCTTTTTTTTTTAAAATTTTTTTTACTGAATATAAAAATGTCATATTGACGACTCCTTTATGGTAGAATGTGTCAATATATTGAAATAAAACAAAGAAACAGAATTGTGAATACGTTTCCCTGTCTTTATTCAAGGTTGTAAAGGACTGGTTCAGAGTTTTCATATAGAATATTCTATGCCAATTTTGAGCAACACGTATTTGTTTATGTTTAATAATTATATTGAGGTATATTAGAATGATTAGTGTAAAGGGTAAATAATTGTTTAAATTTGGATAGTTGTTGCATCGAATATTCGGTGTGCACAAAAATCTCTGACCAACTCTTTTCTATTAATGCTTTTCTATTCGGGGGAGGAGGCAATCAAGTTTGATGCTAAAGCAAGCGTGACTACAGGTTTTTATAATAGACTGGTTTCCTTTGATACCAAAACATACCATACTACATTCACCGCATCCATATAAATACTAGTAGTTACTGTAGTGGCACTGTTGAATTCTGCGACATCACGATCGTGTTGCCCAGTCAATTCCATAATGTATGGGTTTAATCCACAAAAAATTTCAATTGGAATTTCTTGCAAAGAATTCCGTTACTTTGTTTGGTGTAAAAACCAGTCTGCATGTTTTGGTTTCCGAAACATCAAAGATTCTCACTTTCAACATGGTAAAATCATCCATGTTGACTACTAAAATAGTTTGCCAGCTATTTAAATATGCCCAATATATGTGTAAAGCATGATTCTTTCATAATATAATGTCTTGTAATTTGGGCGAATTGTTGGGTGTAATTTGAGTTTCTAAATAATTGGCAACAGCATCGTAAGGATTGCTGCGATCAGGGATGGCGCCGGTGTAAAGAAATACAGAGTCCGTGTGACTGAGCGTCATAGCTACAATTCATTTGTGTAGAACGTACTTGTACATGTACGATCAATAAATCATTGATTGCGGCTTATTACGAGTAGTTCAAATTAGACCCGGACTCCTGGTAATGGGGGACAGTCTCATTACACCGGCTTGATAATACAAGGGGTCCACATGGATATATCATGGACCCTTTGGGCGCTGCCAAATGCCAATTTATGGGGTCCAGAGAAACCTTTAAGGGGTCTAGGTCCAGGCCTAGTAATTCATTCCGGTGTATGAGAATGTGCTACGAGAATCATTTTTTGAGATGGAAAGAATTTGACAAATTTTCTCACAAAATGATAATTATTGAAGTTAAAACATTAAACATGACATAATGATTTTGATATGGTTTCATCATTGGAGGTCAGATTAATTTCAATGGTCGTCAAATCTACCTCTTAATATTATGTTTTGGTGCAATCATCCACCACAAACAACACTACTCCCCCTCCCCGCCTCACTACATAACAAAACATGCACTTTCCATCTGAGGGCTATAATAATTATTGATCTTTCCGACAAATATATCAGAATCAAGAGGTTAAGAAATGTTGATGCCACCATTTTGCAATGTGGTAGCTGACTGTATGTAAAACCATTGGGGACATGGTTGCTGAATTTGGCTGACAAAAAAGTCTTCAGAAGTTGACGATTTTATGCAGCTAAATTGCTGATATCACTCACTAGATTGTCCAGGAACATTGATTGATCAAGAAGTATCCGCAGTTAATTAACTCTTATTTAATTTATTCATAAATTGTGTGATTTTGGAGGAAATTAATCTTCAAATCTTCCGTGTGAGCAACAAACCAACCCCCTGCATAAAGCACAAACTTGTAAACATTCAGAATACATGTGCTACATGGCATGTATTACTAACTGAACATGTACCGTTGATTTTATTGAAAATTGTTCTTTTTGTCGCGACCTTTTTGCACAATGTGCATAATTAAGAGACAAAAAATCTGAAATGACATTAAATTTGCTGGCTTGCAAGTTTCATTTCACAACTTCGAAACGGAACATTTTGCCTTGAATTGCGAGTTGCTTTTCACAATTTTTGAAAAAAAAATAAAAGGTGAAATAAAATTCTTTTTTTGGATTTTTAGGGAAACTAACGCGCACGATAAAACTAACGCGCGCGGGAGCTTTGAGACAAAAGTGTTTTTTAATATGGCCTTATCATTATTATTTTTTAAGCTTACTGATTTTTTTCTTCTGGGACTTCAACCTTTTTTCTGGGAACGGCGCGGCCACGTTACCACGGATCTCGAAGCCCTGGCTATCCGCACAAATGGCGAACCAAGCAAATAGTGAATATCCCACCATGTTTCATACTTTTTGTCAAAAATCAATATCACCATTGTTTTCAGCATGAAAGTCCACTTTTAGAAATGTATCACTTGCAGAATATATTAAAATCAAGGATTGTCCTAGCTTGGAGGAGTACCTCTTGGACAAAACAGACTTTTATGGGGCTAGCCTAAAGTTCAAACTGAGATCCAATACACTCCCATTTGATTACAAATTAAGGAAATGGACACCTGAAATTAATGGTATTTGCACTTTATGTAATATTGGTGTTGAAGATCCGAAACACTTCCTTTTTGTCTGTAGGTCATTCTACAAAATTAGGATTGATGAATATAATTAAGAAACTTGAGTGCAATCTAATCAATGCAGGTTCTGAAGATATGTGGGAACTGTTTATTTATAATGATCTTGATGTAAAGTATAGCCTCACCATTGCCAATTGGCTCAAACATGCCATTTACCAGGGATGATACTTCGCGCATTTTTGATCAATTTTGTAAATCATATATATATCAAACGTGCATGGAAATTAAGATCAGACCTGAAAGCTGGTTCCACTGAGCCAAAACCATAACTGTTTCTTTTGCTTTATAATTGTAAGAGTCTTGTATGGCCCATAATACCATTTGTACATTCAGTGTTCAATTTACCCGTTGCTGCATGAGTAGTTGAAACCTGTACAGTCTTTTACTTTGTATTTCATATTTTTATTAGCTATATGTATTTAAATGTAGTCATTTTGTAAACATTATTTTTCTTTTGTCTTGAACGCACCGCATATTTGTGTGTGCCATCGTTGTAAAGATGTATGTTCGAATAAATAAATAAATAAATATTCTGTCTGACACAGTTATTGAATTTGGCATACTCCTTCATTGTTACTGGAGTGAAACTTACTATGTGATGTGTATATGGAGTATATGAAAGAAAGGGGTTGATACAAATTTATTTTAGCTGCAAAGTTGAATTTTGTAGACTTTGTCTTTCACCTTCAATACAATGTTCAACGCCAGGGAGTAACATGGAACTGTCTCAATTGACCAGTCTGAAGACAGAGTTCTATATCTGTGAGATCAGTGCGTCAAACAGAATACTTTCATATGGATTATTTTTACTTGTTGAGTTAGGCTTGGCGTCCAAAGGCATTTGCTCACCCCCAGTGACATTCGCTCATCCTACCAAGAAAAGTTCGCTTCAACAGGAATCGACATTTGCTTAACAAATTTCACAACATTCGCTACACTTCAGATTGAATTGAGTGATATCAGACAAACCGGTGATCAGTGATTTTGGGTTTGCTTATTCAACAATCATAGCACTACAACATGCGCGAGTGTTATTCGCTTTCAGCGATTAAAGCGATGTTGGCGCAATGAGAGCGACATTCGCCCATCGTTTTAGCGAATAAGTCAGAGCGATTATCAAGAGTGAATATCACTCTGCTGAGCGAAATTGTTTGGATGCCAAGCCTTATATGCCAAAGTAAAAATATTTCCAATAATTATATGTTGACACCAGCCTTAACAAGATCTTCAAGTAAGTATAACATGCAAGTAAGGCTTGGCGTCCAAAGACATTTACTCAGCCGAGTGACATTCCCTCTTGATATTCGCTCTGACTTATTCGCTAAAACGAAAAGCGAAAGTCACTCTCATTACACGAACATCATTTCAATCGATGAAAGCGATTCCCACTCGCGCATGTTGTAGTGCTGGGATCTTTGCTCCAATTCAGTCTGAAGTGTAGTACGTAGCGAATGTTGTGAAATTTGTTAATCGAATGTCGCTTCCCGTTGGAGCAAAGTTTTCTTGGTAGGAGAGCGAATGTCACTCGGACGAGCAAATGTCTTAAGACGCCAAGCCTAACCAAGGCTTCATTCATCGTTTGCTTTATAAGTTCTGTTTTGTTTTGATTCCAGAAACCTACTGATGCCAGAATGATTCTAAGTCAGCTGGCTGGCAGTGCTGTGGAATGTAAGTTAACACAATATGCAAATTTGTCACATATTGAATAGAGAGATTCCATATAAATTATACCACCATAAGGCCAAAAAAAATAAATTATTTGGTTGTCCTCCACAAGTTTTTTTTTAGCAAGTGCGGGCGTGCGGATTTTTTTTAAAGATTTTTATTTTTTTTTTCAATGTAGTCAAAGCTACACCAAATTATGACCTCTATAAAGATGCAAATAAGTCTACTGTACTAAAAATCTCTTTATACAAGTTTAAAAATGTATTAAAATGTAAACAAAATGAAAACAACAGCTTAAAAAAATATTTTCAAAAGATAAAAATTCTCAAAGAAAAAAAAATTGGAAATCTGAAAATTAGGCGCGGTATAATTTTGTACAGTAAAAACTTCTTTCCAATTTCGAAAAATAGGGGCGGGCGGTGGAGTTCAACCAAGCAAACTTTTTTTGGGCCTAACTTACAACCATGAGTACTATTTAGGGGTTAGGCCAAAAAAAAAATAATTGTTTGATTGGCGTAACATAGAAAATAAAATAGGGTAGGTAGGTCGGATTTTTTTTTTTTTTAATAATTTTTTTTATTTTCTAAGTCTATGTTTCACATACAAGAACACAATATATATGGCACATATACAAAAACATCTTCACTTTTTCTGTAACACATCTTTTATTTGTCATTTTGAATGTCCTACAAGCCATATCTTGGGCTCCCATGAATCGATTCCCATTAAATTTGGGATTTGGAGGTTTTTTACCATGCTCAAAAAAAAAAAATATCTAGGGTCGGTGGTAAAATTAGGGTAGGTCGGGTTACGCCAATCAAACAATTTTTTTTAGGCCTTATTTCCAAAAAGGCACATCATCTTGTTGCTCAGTTACTTCCAAGCTTTGCATTGTTTCTCAAATTAATACAAAGTAATTGCTGTTAAGACCCAGTATTTTAATTAAAAAGTGCCGTCATTTGATATGTACACAGCAAAATCTGTTGAGTTGTTCTTGAGAAAACTCGAATTTTGTAAGAAGACTCAATTTTACCCCATTCCAATGGGCTTTACCACAGTTACTCAAATTTGCACCATTATTGATCTGACAAAACCATGACAGTAGTTCTCTTAGTGGTGTTGTCTTAATAATATGGAAAACACATTTGTGATGACTCACCCCGAAAAGGGGGACTTTGCGACAGAACACTTTTCGAGAAACTGATGAAAATAGGCAGCAAAAAAAAAAGAAAATAATAAGAATTTCCAGCAGATTTTCTGTTGTAAAGATTTGATCGCCTTGATCAATTTCAACAGTTAAGGTGTCATTTTAAAGCTTTTAGAAAATGCTCTAACAGATGAAATGATAAAATCAAAATTGATATCATTTTCAAATTCCCCCCTTTCGGGGTGATCGAGCCATCACGGATAAGCACCTCTTCCGGAAAGCAACTACAAAACAACAACAACAATAAAAACAAAACAACAATAATGACAATACAACAACAACAGAATTGTAAGATTTGATTGAACCT
Source organism: Ophiothrix spiculata (assembly GCA_000969725.1). Lineage (NCBI taxonomy): Eukaryota > Metazoa > Echinodermata > Ophiuroidea > Amphilepidida > Ophiotrichidae > Ophiothrix > Ophiothrix spiculata. The sequence goes on from JXSR01S002428.1 coordinate 28,191, forward strand.
CCTGACATGAAAGTTTGTCTGATAGCACTCCTTTCATCGTCCAGATTTAAAATGGCGCACTCGGTAGGGCACATGATTATCGCTGAATCTTTCAATGACTTTTTTGCTTCAAATTTTACAGATTCAGGCAACCCTGCACTAGCTGATACTTGGTGTCAGGGCCACCATGG
>JXSR01S002428.1:30520-54929 GCA_000969725.1 Ophiothrix spiculata
CAATGTGCATTTCCTGGCTTTTAATAATTTATTGTGTATTTTAATGTAAATCTTACTTGTGTGTAATCATATGCCTTGTGTAAAGTTCTTGAAGTGTTATATTTGTGTATTTGTGCAATATTTATATGTACCTGGCGAATAAAATGATATGATATGATATGATATGATATATGATATGATATACGAACACAAAGGTGCCTCAAAACGGATTGTGGACAAGTGGAAGACAGAATTGCTAAGAACATGCTTGATATTTAACTTTTCTTGGTAGTTCACCTAGAAAACACTAATGGGACTGACAGACAAAAAATTTTCATGACGAAAAGAAGTACTTCATTATTTAATTTTGAATATTTTGACATATTGTTAATTTTACAATCACCCTATTTTAAACACATGTAAAGGGAGAGACATTCATAAAGATTTTCTTTCATATAAAAAAGTTTTAATAAGTGTTAATGATTTCTAATATACATTTTCCATTAAAGAAAACCTCTTGTCTTGTTTATGATTTCTTTAAAGATCTTGAAATCATTATTGTTTCTTTTCATGTAACTGTGCAAAGCAGTAAAATCTACCTAAATAACGGTGGTACTCTCAGTGCAGAAAAAGATAATGAAATATTTTATTGTTTATAACATGTTTTGTGATCTTTTAGTGACTGCTTTGCAAGTTTAAAGTAAATTGACCAATACAAAGTCAAACATATACTTTATCGTCATGATAAACATGGGTTACGTTGGTAAATACTATTGGAATGGAGTAAAATTCAGGTAAAATTGAGTCTTTTTCCAAATTCTAGTTTCTCGAGAATTGCTCAACTGATTTTGCTAAAAATTTCACAAATGATTGCCAATGAATGAATAATACTAATTGTTCTAATGAAATAAGTTTTTATTTTTATTCAGTTGTTCCATTTTTATTTTTATTTTTATTCATTGGTTCCTGAGATATGACCAAAAATAAAAGTGGTGCATTTTTATTGGGACACACAGTATACGAGGGGTATCAAAAAGTTTTAAAGATTAACCAGAAGGAATAAAAGCTATGTCAATGAACTTTTGTCGGAATGGTCACTGGTTTTTTGTACATTATGGTGCAAAAATGATATCAATGGCATTTATACTTTCTATACAGGTGTCGAAAGATGTCAATAACTTGCCTTCGCTAGCCAGATGGTAGAAATGGAGAGATCAAAGAAACACGATGTGATTAAATTCCTACATTTGAAGGGTTAAAGCCCAGTAATTCTATGATGACACGCCCAAAGTTTAAATGTTTGATACGATAGTATTGGTTAAGATCTCCTTTTTCCATTGATACCAAAATTATGGGAATCGGTCAAAAAATGATGTGTCTATAATGTCACAATAAAGCATGGCTGACCTTAAAATATTCATTTTAGCAAAGTACAATATATGGATTTTTTGGCTAACAGAGGACCTCTACAAAGTCAGTCTGTGGACAGTAGGTTTTAAGTGGGAGAAATGTGTTACTCTGCACAGTGGCTATGTAAAGGGTCAAATAACAAAATTATGTTCCTGGCTGTATTTCTTCTCGGCGATCTTTAAAACTTTTTGATACTCCCTCGTAGATCGGTATGTGATGTAACCGAGGATTTTACCTCTCTTCTTCTGACCCTGTGGCCCATTATAAGGTTGCATGGCTTCATCCAAGATTACCTGACTCCATCTCACTGCAAATCTGTGTTATGCCTGTCACTTTCCTCAAAGATGTTGTGTTAACCCTTTGAACCCCGCCATTCCACTTGTATCTGTTCCGCTGACCCGGGCCAACTCGAAAGTTATAAAAAAACCCACAATATTACTTTAGTTTATTTCCCTTTCTTTACTTTTTCAATGTAGTCTGAATTGTTCCATTAACCAACATTCACAAAAGAATACTATTTATTTTGATCAACATATTCGACATTTACGTTGTAATCTATCATGGCTAAGCCACATTTGTTTCTTGTCATTTGTTGAAAATTGTGATCAAATTCACAAAATATGAGGAATTTTTCACCTCTGTCGAGTAAGTACGAGCAAAACGACCAATCAACCTTGGGTTCAAAGCTACAATGATGTCTTCTGATATGAGTAAGACCATTGAAAAGTGTACTACCCATGCTTGTTAACAGACACATTAAGTTTATGACACGTACATGCCCTTAAAGCCGGTAAACGGTCTCATTGGGTATATGGTACATGAACACGTGAGCCGGTATACCAACTTGTCGGGTTCAAAGGCAGTGGCGTAGCCAGACTTTTTGGTCAGGGGGAGGGGACAAAGACATTTCTTCCCAATTTTCCCGGCAAAAAAATCATTTTCGTACACCCAAAATAAATTCAAGTCGATTTTAAAAATTGATGAGCAAAAAAAAAAAAAGGTTTTAAGCGATTTTCGCACATCTTTTGACACAATTTCCTGCTTTTCCCCCATGTTTCCTAGCAGTCTTGCAGCTGCTCTCTCATTTTTCTTGTCCTTCCCGATTTTTCCCGCTTGTTGTCCCAAATTTCCGCTCGATTTTTGTCAGGGGGCAGTCTGCTCACCTTGCCCTATGCTGGCTACGCCACTGTTCAAAGGGTTAAAACAGTCAAACAGAGGCAGTTCCTCAGTTTTTAGAACATGTCAAATCCATCTCCATCTGACTTCTTCACTCATCCCCTTTCTATTATAAATGTTTGTGTCATTTTTTGACATATGACTATTTCATTTTGAATATTCTTCTTAAAGATTCCAGTTGAAATGTTTTAAGGTTTCAATATAATATCACTGATAAATTCAAAGCCAATTGTAATGTGGTTGTTAATGAGTATATAAACTCTGCATCATAAGTTCCTACATATGATTTCGACACCCCTGAAGATTAATTAAATTAAGTTTTTTCTGATAATTTTTGGCACACCAATCAAGTCTCATGATTTGTAGTCAGAATGTATCAAGTTCTTTAACATGCGATACTGATTTGCAAAGAGCGGATGATTTTAAAATTTACCCCTGAATTCAATAATTGTTTTCAAATGATCAATTACACACAGAGAACCATTATGAGTACAAATGAGTTCAGGGCCGGTGTTAACTGTTAATACGGTATCCAGCGGGTCAATAATGCTACCGTGTGATGCCACGATGAATTGAATAGCTTGCGCTGTGGATCGAATCCTATAGTGTTATTCATCCCGGCTACACATGGTGTTTGCATGGGCGTCATTTCATTTTGAAGTGTGGGGGGGGGGGGGCCAGGGGGCAAATAAATCGTTTGTATTCAAAAACGTGGGGGGACACTTGATATTGTGTCCCCCAACCTTCAAAATGTGGGGGGACGTGTCCCCCTGTCCCCCCTGAAATGACGCCCATGGGTGTTTGTGGTTTTATCTTGAGTGTGCCATTCAAGAATTACCAAAAATTCAGAGTAATTTTTTTAAATCATCAGTTCTTTGCAAATCTGTGTCGCTGGTTGGGGAATTTGATACACTCCGACTTCAAATCAATGAGACTCTGTTGGTGTGCCAAAAATATATGAAAAACATAAATTAAATTCATCTATAGACATGTACAAATCATGGGTAAGAACTTATGGCCCAGAGTTCATATTGGATTTACTGTATTAAGTAGCTTTATAATATATGACCTTCATTATTATTTTGCAGTGCTTGTATCCCTTGAACTAAAGATAGCCCAAGCATTTATGAACAAGGTAAGAGGCCGTATAAAAACTAGCAGTTGCTTTTTAGCTTTTACTTATTTTTATACATAAAGATGTGTTAGCCCAGGCAACTACATGTGATTAAAAAACTGTATCTTTTGCTTTTACTTTTACTTCAGTGTACTTCCTTTATTGACATCAATAATTCATTTACAAATCCATCAATCTTATGGGCAATTACCTACTTGGGATCATGAACATTTCAGCTTAACCAGAAACATGTAGATGCGATATGTGATTGACTGGTCTAGTCGCCATTGGTTGGCTAAGGCTGAGATCACATAGAAGTATATGGTATACGATATTCACTTCGTGTATGTTATTTGATATTGGCTATACTTTATACAGGCACGGCGAGCTATACGTTTTTTTGGAATATGCCCTCTTATTTGACTGGCTAGCATCAAATTTACATTTTCAATTGAAGCTATACAATATCAACTGCAGACATTTGCTGGTCTGAGAGACATTTGCTCGCAAAATTCACTCTGACTTGTTTACTCAAATCATATCATATCATTTTCATATCATTTTTTTCCATCAACATACAAAACAATAATCATCAATAACAAATATGCACACAATGATGGAGGAGATTCAACAAAAGACAAAGCCTGAAAAACGTTGTACCACCTTACGAAAAACAAAACATAAACATTAAAAATGCATTAAAACTACTTTAAACTACATATCTCTCGCACACAAAAAAAACACTCACAACACACACACGCACACGTATGTCTCAAAAGTAAGATTAAACAACATGAAAAGGAAAAAGAACTTGATGTATATATATGTACTATATTTCATAATTGTGCAGACCTCTCGAAATATAAAAACCTAGCCGTAAATTCTATTGGAATGCGCGATATAATATGAGAACTTTAGATTTGCTTATTGTCTATTCTTAAAATAAATTAAGACATTATCTTTGAACACTGAGAATTGAGAGTGGATGACACTTACAATGCTTTCATATTGGTTAGAAAGAGGTAAACACCAATTAAATGCTAACATTTATTTCACCAAAATTCAAGCATTGTAAGCAATACTTTCCCTCAATTTGAGAGAAAAAGTCAGAGCAAATATCCCGAGCAAATGTCTCTCGGGTCACAAAAACTCTTGTTGTTTAATTATATTGACTGAACTTTATTTATTCTTAATTTCTCTTCTGTAGCGTTTAGAACTCAAGGAGGCTTTAGCTGGGCCAAAGCAGAGAACTTTGACTCCTGTTGTTGAGATTGATGGCGATGTAGACAAATTGACCAAAGAGAATGAACAGCTTTCAGAAAAACTTCAAAAGGTAAACCTTAGAATTAACACCAAAAAGGTAAATCTTGGAATCAGTTTTGGAAATGTTTTTTTATTCTGTACCTTAGCATCTAATAATTGAATTTATATATAATAGTATGCTTTTGTTTTGTGATAAATGCGGTTTTGCATTATGTCGTTTTTAAAAAAAAATGGTAAAACGTAGAATTAGAATTAAGGTAAATCTCAGAATCAGTTTTGGAAATGATATTTGTGATGTACCATAGCAACTGTACTGATAATTGAATTTATGCATGTACATATAATAGCGTTCTTTTGATAAACACAGTGGTGCATTATGTCAGGTTTTTTTAAAGTAAAATCTATTATAATGGTCTTTGGATCAAAAACCGTGTTGGCCCAATTTTTACTTCTTCCATAAAGTATGCTTAGGTGTCTGAATAAACCCTGTTTTATGGACCTGACCAACCCTAAATTTGTGTTTTTACTTTTTTTTTAATAGTTTTGCCATTATCATGTAAAATCAGCCGGTTTTTGGTTAAAATTTCTTTGTAAAAAAGTTTCAGTTTGTCTCCCATTTTTTTTTTTTTTTTTTTTTTTTTGGTTTTGGGGGTTATTTTAGGCAAAACAAATTAGAAAAAGTTTGCCCGACCCTTCTTGAAAGGGAGCACTTAAAAACTCAAGCTACCGCAGAACCAAAGTTGCTTTTGTTCTGAACAATGGAAACCGCCCAGGATCACCAGTTCCGGGGGGGAGTGGGTTTGGTTTGAGTTCTAAAGTGTCAAGTGGTCCCTGGGGTAAAATTCTCAACTATTTTTATCCCCCTGCTTAAGCCATGAAAGTGGGATACTGTAAGGCATATGGTGAACCATGTGTGTTCCTGTATGGTAAGGTTAATTACGTGAAAAGAAAAGTTCTTAATACTACGCGCGATGATACGCCTGTTTACTCTATGCATTTGTTGCGTTCAAAATGTCATGATTTGTAGGAAATTTAATGACTTCAATACAGGGGTGTGAGTGTTCAGATTTTAATCTGATTTCAGATTTTTTCATGCCTTCAAAAGAGCTGTAATTTAAGTTTTATTTGTTATTTTCAGCCTGTTTTTGGCATTTTGTCACTGTTTTCAAGATTTTTTTTTCAAACATCCACTCATAGCCCTGTTCAATAATAACAAAAAGTGTACTTCTTCTAGATATATTCCTGGTCACTTTTCATAATTTTTCTTATCTTGGTTTGTAGGCTCAAGAGCAAATACAAGCTGCAGAGCACATTCTGAGTGAAACAAAGCGAATCAATGTAAGTTTAACCAAGGCAGATCTTATTTGTTGATGTATTTTTAGTGAAACAAAGCAGATCAATGTAAGTTTAACCTAGCAGATCTAATTTGTTGATTTTTTTTTAGATGTACCTTAAAAATAAAAATCAACAGTATCGAGAATGAAATTTTGACATTGATGAGTAAATTATACTCTTTCCCTTGCATATTATAGAAATTAAAGTGAATTTCAACAAAGGCACTGTATCTTCTTATACAGGGGTGTATCGTTTTTGATTTGTGATGAACCCACAGTCGATATTCAAATTAGAGGGTCACACACAGTACAGCGCTCATAAAGGTGTGTTTATGCAGTACACATAGGTCGGCATACTGTTATTATGCACGTCTGGAACTTTGAGTATGTGCAAGGCCCAGTAATCAAGAACAGGTGTTAACGGCAAAGTAAAAAACATTACAAAGGAGCATTTTGCTTCAGATTTTGCTGAATATTTTATGAAAATAGGTCTGCAGAATATTTTATGAAAATAGATCTGTTAAATTGAAAATATTTAGAATATAATTTCATTCTCTATAACTCAGTTTTCACGAAGATTTTTGTTGTTGAAAGGTTATCAAACACGCTACAGAGTTTTTTATTACAAATCGACAACTCTGCATCTGATGCGTCGACATATTTTTATCATGCTCAGGTGGCTTTATCCACCCTCACGCAATAAAAATTTAGGGTTCCCAGCCTATCAGGGAAAATTGTTTTTCTTTTTTCCAGTAAGGAAAAAGTCAGGGAATTTTGATTTTTTTAAATGCTGGGAACTCTGAAAATACTCCGATGTATGGGTGCATCGTTGTTGATTTGTGATCAACAACTCTGTAGCATGTTTGAATACTTTAAATGTCCTATATTTTCTATTCTTTCTTAGTTGATATTCTGGCTCTGTTCAGGGCTTCTGCATTTCATCAGTAACCATTTCTGGAGTCAATCAAGGCTGGGGGAAACCCAGTATTATCATGAACTGTTTGTCTTCTCTACTCTCAAACTGTCCGTCTTAACCATATGAAATTATCCATTTCTAGAAATCAATGTATGATTTCTAGAAATAACAAATTCTCAAAATATTTCTAGAAATAATATGCACGTGTTGTTTTTGACCAATATTTCTTTGGGAAAATCTAACTGAAACTATAATTTTTGAAACAAAACTTTTAGAATCTAGAAACAAATATCTAGGGTTTTTTTCAAATGAGGACAAAACTTACAATCCCCCCAATTCGCAATTTTGCCCTGATTGTGGCAATAAATTTTTAATGAGATGAAAATCGCAAATTTTAGAAGTTTCTTACTTGTAGATTCCAAAAAAGCAAAACAGTTCAAACTTCAAAAGTTTGGGCAAAAAATATGCCTTTTGGCACTTTTAGCCAAAATTGCACAGATCAACATTTCATTCTGTTCATTTTTTTCCATTTAAATAACATATGTATGAGTCTTTTTGAGTCACCCAGTGCCCAAGGTATGAATTGCCTATACAGACAAATTCATCTACAATTAAAGTTCATGAAAGATTAATACAAAACTCCTTATTAATCATCTTGTTGTATGTGATTTGGTCCTGAATTGTTCATTGTAGGAGGAAAGTTACAAGTCGTTGCTTGAGAGGCACAAAGCTTTGATCCTGAGGAGTACTGGTTTGCAGCGAGAACTGAAACAGTTGTATGTATGAGTGTGTGACAGGAGTGTAATGTTGAGCTACAGGGTGTCCCAGAATTAGACCAAAAAAAATTGTTTGTTTGCCCTCCAGTGAAAAAATCAAAATTTTGGGTCGGTTGGTCGGTTGATCTTTTTTTTCCTTTTTTTTTTCTCTTTACATATATTTTAAAGAATAATGCCATTCCATGGATTTTATCGTGAATACCAAGCAATGCAGGGCTTAATCAAAGATTGTGGGTCATTATTTAGAGGAAATATGCGTTTTATACTTTTAAATGTGAATTTATACTGCTAAATTTTACGTTTTCCATCGAAAATATTGATTTTTCATATTTTACATGTTTGAAGAAAAAAAAATACCCGACCCAAATTTTGGGCATTTTAGGGTCGGTCGCGGAGGGCAAACAAGCATATTTTTTTTAGGTTTTACTTCCAAACATATTCATGAAGTATTTGAAAACACATACGGTTCATTTAGTAATTCCAATTGGATATCAGTCAATTATTCTCAAAACATACCTTGTATGACGTCCAACATGAAACATACCTTGTATGACGTCCAACATAAAAAAAGTGTATCCTAAAAGACAAAAAATCACAATTTATGTGTAATTTCAATGAAAAATTACTTTTTTGTTGTACCCAGCATGCTATTACATAACGCCGCGTCATAACCGTAGGTCTGTTTTTTATAAAAAATGGTCTTAAATCGAGCGCAAGGTTTGAATCAAAAAGTCAAGAAGTTTCAGCGCAGAAAATAACAATTAGTAGAGATATAACAAAAAATGTTTAAGGGGGGTGGCGGATTCTGCCCCCTGGCTGTTTTAGGGTTAAAGTAATTATTGGGGATGAGACTGTGGATCATTGATTGATCTGCCATATACAATTTGCTACCTAAATGGCGTGAGTTTTGTTTATTTTTACAATGTCTTAATATATTCAAGCATGAAATTAAATAATCATTATCAAAGAAAATGTTACTGACAGTGCAAATTTGCTGCAGTTGAGACAATGATACCATCGAATCATCTCGTCATGTGAGTGCAAGAAAGTCGTATCTGCAATGGCTGCCCTAAGTTATATTTATTTTACACCTTGTAACAAGAATGTGAAAAATCCCTCAAAATGTTCCTGTCTTATGTCACAGTGGTTCTTGAAATGGTTCAAGAACCACTGACCCAAGACTGGAGGTCATGCATACAGTGTGCAATCCAAATTATAACGTAAGGCAGCTTTTGCAGATACGACTTTCTTGCACTCACATGACGATCTAATCCTTGTAGTTTTCCTCGGTGAGGTTGATCATTCTGGGACATTCTGTACATGAGTGTTTGTTATAATTGTGTGTGAATATATGAGAGATTTGTGTGATGCTAAATACGTTATACAGTAGAAACTCGTTAACACAAAATCGTCAAGGCCAAGAGTGTGCTTTTGTGTCAAGCAAAGTTTCGAGTAAACCATAACCAATCGCCGCCAATAAAAATCAAATATGCATTACATATGAAGAGTTTGTTTCCAAAAGGGCCTAAATCCACTTTTGGTATAAAATTGGATCGATTGAGCCCATATTTATTGGTCGAGCTATGAGTTGCAAAAATATTGGGCGAGACGCAGTCGAGTCCAATATTTTAAAACTCATAGCGAGACCAATAAATATCGGGCGTAAATCATCCAATTTTATCATTATCATGTTTTGGATCCAATATTTTCCCACACTTGGACACCTCAAAGCATGATAATGGTCAAACTTGAGTTATTGGTGCCATAGTGTAGTACTATAGTAGTAGGTTAATGGAACCAAGCCATTTTCCCAAAGTTGCTTTCATAGAGTTTACCAGTACACAAAAATCTTGAGTTTGTTTCCAAAAGGGCCTAAATCCACTACAGTTTGTTTCCAAAAGGGCCTTAATCCATTTAGGGTGTAAACAAACCTCTCAATAAAAAATAAGCAATAAAGTTTTAATTTCCATAAATGATGTCACTGTAGTGAGAGGACCTATCCCTAACTTGTGAAGCAGTAAAAACTGAAAAATATAATAAACATGACAAGAAATTATTGTTTGCTGATTTTCAGATGGATTTAGGCCCTTTTGGAAATAAACTCTAATTGAAGAAATCATCCCCCAAAAAGAACATAAATCAACTTTGGGTAAAAATTAAGTTATTGGTGCCATAATGTAGTACTATAGTAGTAATTTCATGAAACCAAACTATTTTTCCCAGAACTTGCTTTAATTTAGCTTGCCAGTGTCTCAGTTTGTTTCCAAAAGGGCCGAAATCCATGAGTTTATTTCCAAAAGGGCCTAAATCCACTTCATAGTGAAAATTAAACTCTCTATAAAAAGTATATTATAAAGCTCTGATTTCCGTGAGTGGTGTCAGTTTTGTCAGAGTGCTAACGCCTAACATTTAATGCAGTAAAAATGTGAAAATGATTTTACCATAACAAGGAATAAGTTTTTGCTGATTTTCTCAGAACTATGAAAAGTGGATTTAGGCCCTTTTGGAAACAAAACTCTTCATATACTGGTACTGATACTGCATTGGCTTATAGCATGTGGCATTAGCCTTTACATCAGAAAAATCTCAAGGACAGACATGAATCAATGAAATATTGTATAAATGATGAATAAATCAATTACTGGAACTTACTTTTGCAACTTGCGACGTTGCAACTATAACCGATGGTCTTCAACAGGCATCTGAATTCTTGGGATGAACACGTAACAGACGGCTAGTGACGTCACGAAGTGCCCGGTCCCACACATATGAGATAAGCAGTAGCGTAGACCCACTTTCATATTGACGGTAGGGTTCTCAATCCTTTCCCAGATGGCTTCCTTAATTCCTCGCTTGTGGTATTGTTCGTCCTTTATCAAGAATTAGCACATCCTCTAAGTTAACGGTATGTTTTAGTCTCTGATATGAAGATATACTGCAGAGTTCTGTGCTTTGTTAGTGCTCCGCCTTCTATGTTGGTTAATTCTGGCCTTTACAGATTGTTTTGTTTCACCAACGTAGGTTTCATTGCAATCACTTTCACTGCATTTCAGTCCATAAATAAGATTGGAGCATTTCTTTTTTGGTGTAATACACTTCGTGGCAAACTAGTTCATGTTATGGACAAAACAATTTAATGACTAGGACAAGCAATCATTATTGATTAGATCGTCACTTTATTTGTACCTAGATGAGGGAAATGCAGAGGAGAAGCAACTACTTCACACAATGGTTCAGGCAGTTCGAATGATTGCTCATCTCTACATTGATTATGTCCCTAAAGCATTTCTTGAAAATCAAGATACCTATAAATACCTACTTGATGTTTCCTCTAGAGAGCAAGCATTCCGTGAAGAAATCAAGAAGCGAGATAACCGCATGCGATCAATGAAGGGCAGTATGGCTGAGCAGAGCAGAAAGCAAGAGAATTTGATCTCACAGCTCACAATGGACCTCAAATCTGGACAGGTAGGGAATACTTTGGACTCTCTTATGGGTGCAATATCGGAAAGTGACATTACTTGCAATTTTTCCAGAGTTTTGAAATGCAGAAGGTGGAATATTAGGCCCTAATATAATGTATATATATAAGATGAAAATCAGGCTATGTTTGGTTTCTATTTTATGCTTATTATTTAGTTAAAAATTAATCTTGAATGTCTAGAAAAAATCAGCACCACAGGAAATTCTGTGATAAAATTATAAACAGAAAAATCTTTGTGTCTCTAGAAACACTCAATTAAATTGCGCTTTTTTATGACAGGCCGGCAAACACAATACAAAATAGCAGCTGATTTATCGGGAAAACAAGCCAGTCAACATATTATTTGATGATTTCTGGTAGGTTTCTCCAAGAGCTACAAAATAAAGTTTATTCTAGAATGATCAAAGCTTTAATAACGGAGATACAAGCCATTTTCTGACCCCATATTTGATGTTCTTTGAGACGTTTACGAATCGGTCTTTCTTTTTTGCCCACATACACAGAATATAGTCACAGTCATTCAATCCAAAGGTAAACAACCCATAAACGTTCCCCTTTTAATTAAGACTAATAAAGGTTACTGTGAACTTGTTGTATTCCTTGTTTTTAACAGCAAGTACCTCAAGCGGCGCCAAACTATGAGAAGATGCGCATCAAAGTCAGTGAGCAAATGCAGAATTTACAGATGTTGGAAGAGGCGCTGAAAGAGAACAAGATATCGTTGGAATTACACACAGTAAGTAAAAACTTTGAAGTTTTGTAGAAACTAATGTTGTTCTCTGGCTGTTTTTCTTGTTAATATGTTTCAAAATATGTTTGTCGATATCAAAATATGTGTCGACATAAAGTTGATATCATAGAGTTGTTTTTTGCCGTTAATTTTGTATCATATCTCCAATAATCTGCTATTCACTTAAGATTTAAACAACAATTTGTTGAGGTGATCTGGTCTATATAATATTACCATTAATTTTTTTTTTCGACTAGTTGACTGTAAGTGATTCAAGTATAATAGTCTTCAACATTTTATACAGATTGCTGTTGATATCATCAACCAGGCCATAGTCAAGAAGTTTCAAAGATGATATTGCAGCATCTGTTTGAGAGGTATATCATCTTAAGAAGACTAAGTTCTCTTCAATCTCTTTCTACAGATTAGTGTTGATATCATCAACCAGGCCATAGAGGTCAAAGAGATGAGATTGCAGCATCTATTTGAGAATTATATCATCTTCAGAAGACTAAGTCCTTTTCAATCTCTTTCTACAGATTACTGTTGATATCATCAACCAGGCCATGATAGAGGTCCCAGAGATGAGATTGCAACATCTAATTGAGAGGTATATCATCTTCAGAAGACTAAGTTCTCTTCAATTTCTTTCTACAGATTAGTGTTGATATCATCAACCAGGCCATAGAGGTCAAAGAGATGAGATTGCAGCATCTAATTGAGAGGTATATCAAATTAAGAAGACTAAGTTCTCTTCAATCTCTTTCTACAGATTACTGTTGATATCATCAACCAGGCCATGATAGAGATCCCAGAGATGAGATTGCAACATCTATTTGAGAGGTATATCATCTTCAGAATACTAAGTTCTTTTCAATCTCTTTCTACAGATTACTGTTGATATCATCAACCAGGCCATAGAGGTCCCAGAGATGAGATTGCAGCATCTATTTGAGAGGTACATTATCTTCAGGAGACTTCAAGAACAGAAAGGTAACTTAGGAAGGAATTATTTTCTTTGTCCCTGAATAGGTTTTTGCAGCTTTTTTGATAATCTAAATTAAATGAAGTTCATAATAACAAAACTATAATTTGTTTGAACTCACAAGACAGTTTTGAGTGGCATTTTTAGAGTGATTGTTTATCCTTCTTCTCGGCTAGACCAAACAATGCTTCAGTCTGAAAATGAAAAACACTGCACCTGCAGTCCAAATTTTTAGATGAAAAAAACACTGCACTAGTCTGAAAATGAAATACATGGCGCTAGTCCTAATCTGAAAAACACTGCGTTAGTGTTTTCTTACTAAGCTTCATTTTTGCTTGCAATCTGTTTTTGTAAGGGCCTGTGTTTTTGTTAGAGCACCATATAAGTACAGATTATTATTATTAAATATTTTTGAGAATACGGCCTTATTGGAACCAAGCAATTTATAAAGGGTAACCGATACTCTCCGCCATGTTGATTTCACTGCCGTGTCAATCCTATGGGACGGCAACCATCTTGGATTGTCGCCCATGGAGGTTGAGTTATTGTACCTCCGTCATTTTACGGCTCCGCGTGCCTCACTTCGAGAGTCTTTGCAATGGATTATCAGGAAAATTGGCGTACTTTGATCAGAGCAATTCGCAATACACGCTACTTAAAACGCAGACACGGTTTGCGCGTGAAACAAAATGCACACGCTGTATATGCGTCAAGTGAAGATTTAAGTGATCTGCTTGGATATCGGGCCAAACTCCGAATACATCCAGAGGTACAATAACTCTGCTCCATGAGCGACACAAGATGGTGGAGAAAACTGGTTCCCCTATAAAAATTCTTTGATTGGAACACATATAGAACATACAAGTATCTTGTTGTTTTTCAGATTCTTTGATGGACAAGTTAGATGAGGGAGGAAAGAAGACTGATAAAGAAACCGATAAACGCCTCAAGGGATTCTTTATGAGGATGGAAACACGTATGCAGGACGTAAGACCACTTGAATTGTCACCAGGGAGGAGGATTGTGGTTTTGCATGTGCCTCCATAGGTTGAAAATTCTGGACCTAATTCTGGCACCAATCATTTGTGACTTGCTCCAATGAAACCTGGACAAAGTTGCCAGAGCACTTATGGAATTATAGCCCAATGAACATGCCACAAATCAATAGAAAACAAAGGAATTTTTAATGGAAATATTGATTTTTCAGTGGCAAAAGAATGAGCAATGTTGCTAGGTGATACATAATTTTAAAGCTTTGAATTTCAGAATTTTTAATATTGGCAAATCAGAAAAATGATTTTTCCCGACTTTGTTCGGGTTTCGTGAGGGCAGGTCACATTTGTTCTTTATTAAGGCTGGGGTAGATTCAATACATGAGCAGAATATTTCTCTAATCTTAATCTTCTGATTAGTCGGCCTAAATTATTCAGATGCTTCATGTCTTTGTAGACTTGTAAAACTAACCATTTGTTACACAAAAAGTACACCAATTTCAAGTTAACCTTTGACTATAGTCCAATTATCTATAGGGTGCACACCAGTAAATCACTCCACGAATGGTTGGATGTTGGGTAATAGTCCCTAAAGTAGTCCTGTAAATGCGGAAGAGCCCGAATTGCGATAGGGGGCTTAAAAACGGGTCATATATCCCCCAACATTTAAACATATGTTAAAATTTCATTCATTCTGATTCCATTGATAGGTGTCACAGCTAGTAAACATTGCCCAAAAGGCTTAAAATTGGTCGTTATAATACCATATATTTACGTGTATTCCCTATGCATGGGCGCTGAATTACTGGTGTGGCCCCTTCAATAGAGATTTGGTCAAAATCTACCATTTCTAGGATAAGGTCTATAATTCCATCCAAATGGTTAGTTTATTCTAAACTTTTTGAGATTTTAAAACATAACAGTAATGTCCAAACATTTAAAAATCATTTTGAACGAAATTTATGTACCAATTAATTTGTCGGATCGCCCTTAAGTGACAAAAATGGCCAAAAATCAGTGTAAATTTGCAATTTTAACATTTCCATGCAGTTAACACAAAAATTGGGCTCAGCATCCTTAATACCTCTGAAAGTTTGGTTAAAGGACAGGGGGGGGGGCTATTTTTGCATTGTGGTACTATTAAAGATGTTTAAAAGTTGGTAAATCAACAACATTTTAATTTTGTTCAGAAAGAGGGGTTAATTTTAGGACTTAAAAGTCTGTGATGAAATTCAAGTTTCTGTTAAAACTTGCTCGATAGCAAAACGCGTGTAAATAGTGCAAAATGAGTGTTTTGTAGATTTGCCTAAGTAAGTTGGAATGAAGTTTTCTCTGGAATGTGATGTCGTAGAGTATTAAAATTGATGCATCAGTAATGAATTAAACTTTTTCGCGGCGAAAGTAGTCCTGTCAAATGCGGAACAGCCCATATTGCGTTAGGGGACTTAAAAACAGGTCAAGGCTTGAAATCGGCCGTTTTACATTGTAATACCATATATTTACGTGAATTCCCTATGGGAGCTGAATTACTGGTGTGCCCCCTATACTCTGTAAATCTTGAAGTATGCAACAAGCAGCTGATTAACACACATAAACCAATATGCCCATACTGGGAAGTATATAATAGTCCGTATTTCTCAAATCATAACAATGTACCAAATCATGCAAATATTCAAATGAAATTATGATCAATGTTTGCCCATGTGTTAGCAACAAAATTAGCCCACAATAATGCCAAAGTTATGAAGAATTCATGTAAGAAAATATTAATACACAGTGATTTGGTCTTAATCAATCTTCAGGCTAATCAATTATAGTCTCTAACACAATATAAAACCATAAATTCACAGTGTTGTAGAATACAAGGGATATGCTCTGAGTCTCGTAACAGAATTTAATTGCTTGTTGCATACGTCAAGGTTTATTGAGTATAAAGTTAAGAACAATTTTACCAAAGAAAGAACTTCTCCGTTTTTTTTGTTTTGTTTTGTTTTGTTTTATGTAAAACGTTCTTAACAGATTTACAATAGGATTTCATATCAACAGATATTTAACATGTAGCGTCCGAAGCTGTTTTATGAAATAGAATCCATTGTTCCTAAACTAAAGTATATTTCTAGATTTAGAAGTGATTATTATTCCACAGGTCAACTTATTACAGCTTTATGAAATAAATAGGCCCTTGAATAAGCTGATGTTGTTCTGACTGAAACCATCAACTTTGATCTGTTTTATTTTTTTCAGAGCATCAAAAAGTGGAAAGAAAGGAGAGAGGAAATGAAGAAAGCAAGAACAATGCTTTATGAGCAGATGGGTGACATGTGAGTTAACTTTTTACTCATTTGTAAAGCCTAGCAAGAAAAAGGTTTTGAAAGGCCTGCCTGGAAACTGGTCAAACACAGTGTCATTGTTCTGTCATGTCAGACCAAGCACAAAATCTAACTTCTAGACATCCCAAACATTTTAGACTACAGAAATTAAATTTACTATGGTCTAATTTCTGAATTTTGACATACCGTAAATGAAATGCAGCCATCTAAATTAGGAGAATATACGACGCAACCAATTAGAGCACAATTAATTCAAGCAAATCCTACCTACAATTAATTGATATTTGAAGTTCATCTGCAACTGAAATAGGCTTAAATTTCCAAATTATCAAATGGATCTTCACAATATACTCACATATTTTTTACTATGTTACTTCTGGTGTCACACATCATATTTTGAAAAAACACACAATTTAAAACCATATTAATTTGTTCACATACGCCCTCATAATTATTAGAAATATGAATGTGGGTATAGTAAATAAACATTGGCTTTGCTACATGCAGAAAATGAACTGCAGATGTATTCAAGAGATTTATTGATTGTAAATGATGTGTGCAAAATTAACATTGATCGCGTATATAACACTACTGCAGATGTTACATTATATCAAAATACAGATATGCGCCATCAATTTTACAATAAAGTATCAAAATTTAATTAATTTTTCAATTTATATTTTGTCATAATGAGAAAGCAGAGTGATTAAGAAACCATTTTTTCCACTTTTTAAAAGGATGCTTTAAAATTCATGGACATCAAAAATATTAGCAATGCCCTGAAAATGGTATAATTTACTGACAAACAGTGTATCAATGTAGAATATGCTAGAACTTGAGAAACCATAGATTCTGTATAAAATTTGCATAAAATCATTATGATAGACTTGCAAAGACATAAACGGCAGTAATTTCCCTTATGACATTGTTTAGGCCAAAAAAAAAAATTGTTTGTTTGTCCTCACCCGACCGACCATCAAAATTTGGCCCGACCGTGTGCTTTATAAAGGTTTTTTTTTATTTTCCAGTTCTTATTTGAGGATTTTTCATGCAAAAAGATATAAAAATTCATCTAGAAAGTCCTCAAATCATAAAAATATGATATGAATTGACATGAACTGTATTTTCCAATGTAGAAGACCTCTTAAGAATCAGCAGTATATTGTTCTCGTAAGTTAAATTTAGTTCTTGTTCATTTCTTCAATTCTCTAGGGTGACTTTCATGTACATTTATTACAAAAAAAAACAAAAAAAAAAAAGGTGACCTACCGACCCGACCATTTCAGAGGCCGTTATGGACAAACAAACAATATTTTTGTTTTTGCCTTATAGTAGTACATCGTGAACAATCAAGCTGTGGTAATGATTTCCCACTGGCTACAATGGGCTATTAATAAATTCATTGTTAGGCAAAAAAAAAAAAGTTGTTTGGTTGTCCTCGACCACCCGCCCCTATGTACACAAATATACCACGCCTAATTTTCAGATTTCCAAAAAACTTTTTTTTTCTTTGAGAATTTTGATTTTTTGAAAATATTTTTTAAGTTGTTGTTTTCATTTTGTTTCCATTTTAATACTGTTTTTAAACTTGTATAAAGAGATTTTTCGGTACAGTAGACGTATTGGCATCTTTAAAAGAGGGAATAATTTGGTGCATCTTTGACTTATACATACAGCATGACTTTTTAGATTAATGCTAGCAATAGGGCTCTTCACATGAGAGCATCAAATCTAGATGCATCTAGACTCATGAACATTTCCGAAGTGCAGATTGTGTTCACATAGTAGCGTAGCGCGTCAGTCTGACTTTGCTTCAGTTGTGCGTACCGATGCTCTTGGGTGTGCATGTGTGTGGAAAAAATGCAACTACGTGTTTGCACACAAGCAGTCATTTAAGACCATGTGATCTTTTGCTGAAGTCTAATTTAATCTAGATACATCTAGATGTGTGCGGGGATGTGTGTAGTACAGATTGATTTGTCCATGAGGAAAGCCTTAGTAACATCTTCTGATAGAGGTTGTGATCAGAAAAATGTTTAGGTTCAGAAAAAAACCCAGAAACTTTGGTCAAATCATGTTGATGGATCTTTAATTACAACAAGAGATAATTAATAGCATAGCAAAGATATTTTGCATGTATGGACTGCATTCTCACTTTATTCAGAAAAAATATGTTCATTTGTATTTAAATATGAGCTTACTATTAATATCACAAGTGGAATGCATCCTGCTACCTCTTACAGGGCTTTGTGAGATATATTAACATTAGAGTGAATTCATCTGGGAAAAAAAAATTGTAAAATATGTAAATGACCTTTGCAGAATCTTTAGTTGGTAAGAAAACAATAAACCCTATTCTACATGTGTTGTGACCTTTCCATAATGATTGGTCAGTCAGTCGGGTGATTTTATGTGGTTCTAATTAGCCTAAAAAAGCTCAAAAATCTGACAATGTGGAAAACTAGAAAATGAAAAAAAAAATTACAAGAAAATTTTACCAAAAGATAACTGTTGTAATATGATTTTCATAAAACTAAAAAAAGAAATGAATAACTACGCAAAAAATGCTTAATTTTGTTCAGGTTAATATGTTTTTGTCGCCTTTAAAGACATGAGGTTATTTTATATATCAGACACTGTCAAGCTCTAGTCTATAGCTTAATAATGGGTTTACCATAGTATGACTTTTTAGAATCTAAAGATTTCACTTTGGTAGTACGCGCTTCGAGATCCTTTTGGATGATTTTTGCATGTTTATAATATAAGAACGCTAAATTATTATTATGACATGTAATCCATTTTTCAGTATTACAAAATAAAGTTGCAAAATCATCTTTTTGAAACTACCAGATCCTTAAGTTTTGGCCAGTATTTTTTAGGGCAATAAAGGCACTTAAGATGAAATATACTAAAATATGAAGAGTTCACTTTGGACGTATTTAATTTTTTATATCCATTATAACATGAATAGAGGATTTTAAAGGGAGTTTTTGTTTCTTTTATTATCATAATTATTCTTATTGCTGTCATTGACCTGTAGATTTGATGTTGTGACACAAGAAGCAGGTATCATTATGCACAGACCTATGGATAAAACTGTTCACATCGTGAGGGCGCCCTCCAAACGCCGAAAAATAGCTGCTCAACATGGTGTACGAGTTAACGTACCTACCAAGCCAGGCTCTGTTATTGGACATAGTATGCATATGATTGGAGAACAAGGACCTTTCTGGCATGTAAGTGTCAGAGAATTTTAAGTGCAAATTATGAACATATATACCGGAATCACCGGTTCTGGCTGGTTACCATTGTTCTGAACAGTGACAACCGCCAGAACCTCTGGTTTTTGGATGGTCAGCCCCTGGTTGAGTTTTGAAGCTGCCCTAAAGTAGAGCTAGTAATTATAGGTTTTTTCAATCATAATTTTCTGGACTTAATCTGACCAATTTTTCCCCGTTTGTCAAGAAAGGTAGAGCATCCCGATTAACAAGTCAATTTTGCACTTATATTAAAGAAATGGTTTCCTAACTGAATACGGAAGTGATGATTTATAATACAAAAATAGTTACATGACCATCAGATGAGGCAATAAGATACAAATTGGCCTTTTCAAATTGTATTGTTTCATTCTTGGCTGGTAAACATAAATCATGCCATATCAGGTCCATTACACCTTGATTGGTTACCAGATACTTTGCCTGCCACAGGGATCCTTACCCAAGCCCCTCGTTTGGATTAGGTTGTGTACTAAGACTGTTATCGACAAGCCTTGACTAAAGCTATTTCACTCTTGGTCAACAAGCCTGTTTATATATCGAGTTTGTTGACAAAACGTAATCAAAATGAATAAAATCATAACAAAAATATTGAGAAAACTAGAAAGAATACTTTACTTCAAACTGCAATGCATTCATCACCCTAACTCATCATTATTTCATTCACAACTGTTATAAACTTATCTGAAAAAGTAATGCTTCCCATCCCTGTTATTGGCACTGCCACAATTTTTGATCAGGTGTCTTTGACAAGTCTCCTAATAGAACATGTCGCACTAAAGAGTTTTCTCATATTGTGTTTGAAATCATCCAAATCAAATTCACAAAGGATCAAAAATGAAACAGATAAATGATTGGACTTATGCCCTTCTTGGGACACACAGGCTCAAGTTTGGAGATGACAGCTAGGAATTGATAAAAGTACATCTGAAAGTACTACTGCAGTACATAGATTTCTGTAGTGCAAAACTTAAAACCATCACCAATTGTAGATATGAATTGTGTTTGTTTTTTGGTGTCTGTGATGTTTCTTAATGTGATTCATTGTATAGATGCCTCCTGCTAACTGGGAAGGGGTTAGTCTCGTCACCTGCCCACGAATGCTTCAATTTGACGTTGATGCAAGACGAATAGCCGCTAAACAGTAAGTGCCTTCTGCAATTGTCATGGTAAAGTGGGATGGTCATATTAAGGGGTTTTCTCAGAGATGCGAATTCTCTATTGATTTTCTTTTAAATTTAGTATTTGGTAGATTTATTTGTGTTGAAACGAATCTAAAATAAAAAAATATAGGTCACCGTGCTCGTTTTTGAGATACAGGCATTTCAAAAAGTACATGTTTTTGCGAAAAATCACCCGATTTACCATACAAAGTATAGGGAAACCTCCAAAAAGTACATCATTATTTGCTTGTAAAACAGTAAATGCTCCATTGATTTTTATAATATTTACATATGTTTAAGCACTTTTTGCGCACTGCAAAATAATGAAATAAAAAAATATGGTCACCGTATTAGTTTTCATGAAAAATGACAAAAACTTGCATTTTTTAGATAAAATTTGATTACTTTGGTGGCACATCTGCGTCTGCATAATTTCCCGCGTATATATTACGCAGCGATGCGGCGCGTGATTAACCAAACGCGTTAGTATAAAGCATGCGTTCAGTGTACATTGAAATTTGTGCACGCAAAACGGATGCAAACATTTTTTTTGGATTTTTGACTATTTATGAAAAAATCGTAATCTCGCAGTCATAAGCAAGTGCATCTCTGAGAAAACCCCTTAACGTATGTTGGAATGTACCTTTCTTTTAAAGTAATTAAGCCTGACCCACATTGTGTTTGCTGTGAAGACATCATATAAATAAAGGACTTTTTATAGTGATTTTTGTTATGGTGGTGAATCATTTTTTTGTACAGCACATTGATACAACTTGTTTCTGACGCTATACAAATATGTATCATAATTGTATTTATTATTTTATTGTACCTCTTGTTTAGCTATCGGCTGGAAAAAAATGATTAGTTTATTTGTTATTTTTTTATTAATATTTTGATATAATACCAATAGTAATAATAATCTGCACTTATATGGCGCTCTAACAAAAACACAGCGCCTTACAAAAACAACTATAATGCAAAAATGAAGCCGAATATTCTGCCTCCAATTTATATGTGGGTGTGGGAAACATGCAACATTTGCCTCTGTATAGCAGAATAGAAACATATCACCCTGGTGTGTACTACTCTGACAGGTCCCAAGGTGCTGTACTCTATGGGAAAGTACTCTTTGTTTATAGTGTGAAAATAGTGGTTAACATGTGTACTTCTGTGTTTACTCAAAAACAGATCTTACTTGTTTTGAAAAGGTGACAAACAAACAAACAAACAATCAAAATGGGAAAAACCTTTTTTTTAAGTTAAATTTTGATAGATTTAAACAACAAAAATCTAATCCCATCTTTTATTCGTTTATTTTATTTTTGTTTATTACTAATGGGATGTCCGCGCAATTATTATTATTATTTTATTTTCTTTATTTTTTTTTTATTATTATTATTTATTTATTTTTTTTGGGGGGGGGTCTTTAGAGTTATTTCAGGTTTTATAGATCACTTGGCTCTAAGGGGTGGGCTGCTGCCCCTTCTCCCTTTTTTTTTGGCCGTTGTTCTTTCACTTCTGGAAAGGAAATGTGTCATAGTTGTGAACATGTCTTAATTGATATATATCAAGATTAGGAAAAATATGTAAAAAAAAAAGTGTATTTATAAAGTTTAATCTGAAAATTCACTGAACCCCACCCTCTGTCAATTTATGGATTTTTGTGTACCCACCCTTTCTAAAGTGTATGGTGCATACAGTGGAAAATGTAAATCTTTTAATGTACAATATTTGGATGTATATTGTTAATTTAAAGGGACACTGGGTGGATTCAAAATTATCCTCTTACCTTTTTCTTAACATTTTGAGATTTTACATCATACAAATTATGCAAATGTCTTTATCAAATTATCTCCTGTATATCAAAACCATTGCCAAATTCAATTCCTGTACCAACAATAATAATATTTTTTTTTTTTTTTTTCATTTCAGAGTTCTTAAAAGACTGGGAGTAGGAGATGCAACAAGCAAACAGCGTCCATCAACAAGGTCGTCACAAACGCCATCAGTGCCCCCACTGGCAACCATGTTCCCTCCAATATCTAAGTAATTCTAGTATTCATTGAAAAAATTATAACACAAACAGATGCTTCTGTTAACACTCAAAAAGGTAGCATATAATAATTTAAGTTGTTAAATAAAATGTTAAATATGAAACTTTCTAAAGAGATTCATTTATTCTTTTGTTAAGGTTAGACTTTTTTCCGGTAGAGAAATTTAAACATGTTCAGACTTGTCCGACTGTATCAACACTATTGAATAGTATTCCGACTGCAAAATAATTGAATGCAAATTATGCATTTTGTTAGGAGATTTAACTTTGTTGCATATGGCCATCAAGCTTTTTCTTAAGCAGACATGGACCAGGCGCCAGAAATCTGAATCTGAAAAAAGCGGACCTTGAAATTTCCAGAGAACCAGTATTTCGGAGCAGTTTAATTTTGGTTTTGATTTGGAAATCAAGAATTTATCAATAAAAAAAGAACTTGTTTAATATTTTACCGATGAAAAGGTATTGTTTTTTCCAAAAATGACTAAGTTTCTAATCATTTTCCTCACAAATTTTGACTCCTGCTAGATACTAAAGATTACTTGCGGAAAGTCCGGGACGCTGTAGTTGGAAAAATACCGTCGCCTTGGTCTCATATTTTTTGTCGCACCAGGCGCAAAAAATTGGTAACCATAGGTAGAAATCACCCGACGCCTGCTAGAGAAAAAGCTAGATGGCCATTTTGATTTCATATAGCAACTAACAATTTCACATGAATTTACTGAATCCTAAATAGTTTCTGCTAGCTGCTTAGCCTATTCAATAAATCTAAACCCTGCAGTAAGAATCTTTGCAAATGGTTTTAATGAAATGTTAACATTGGCACTGTAAGTCCTTTTTGTCTCGCCTGAAAATTTTCAGGAAGAGACATAGCGATGCAATTTTCTATCCGCCGTCTGACGTCCGCCATCCGCCGTCCGGAGCGTATCTCGAAAACCGCATGCCCTACGTTAATGATATTTGGTGACTGGGTAGACCCGGTGCCAAACTAGATCCAGCAACAATTTCAGCACAAAATATACTAATTAAGTACCTAATTTGCATAATTTATGCGTAAAATGCTTTAAATGGCATATTTTACAAACTGTGCACCATACATTCATGAAATTTGGTGGGTAGGTGAGGATAGAGCAGCGCTTGTGCCAGTTGCAATTTGAGCACAAAATATGAATTTATGCATAAAATGTAGCTTATTTTTTCAACTTTGTCCGATTTCAAAGGTTAAGGTGTCAAATTGTTCGTCTTGGACCAGCGATCAAAAGTGTCAATAGTGACCCCGTCGTCCGACCTTGGGGGTCAAAGGTCAAAAGAAAGGTCAAACTTTCAACTTTTTCCAATTTCAAAGGTTAAGGTCTCAAATTGTTCGTCTTGGACCAGCGATCAAAAATGTCAATGGTGACCCCATCGTCCGACCTTTCCCTGGGGGTCAAAG
>JXSR01S002428.1:65016-80717 GCA_000969725.1 Ophiothrix spiculata
AGAACGTAGCAAGGACGGCGCGCACTATACGCGGTGATGTGCGCCGTTGTAGGATACGTCGCCGTCGTGAAATCGAAAGCTCCCTAATGCTTCATAAATAAATAAATTATTATTATTATTATTATTATTATTATTATTAAAGCTACCTTGCGAACAATAGACACGCTAGCTTTTGCTCACATGAAGTTAGAAATTGCTTTTCTACCACGTAGTAGTTTTCAGACACAAATGCAACAGCAAGTCACTCTAAATTTTCGGTAGCAATTTGTCACATTTTCGAAAAATAGCATGGCTTATATCATCTATAGTAACGCAGCTTTATAACATCAGTGTATTTTCTTACATAGCTCAAAATATAGCCGAAAAAATTACCGTATCATTACTCCTAAAAAGCTGACCTTTTGCTAACGACATGCAGCAGTTACCAACATTTTAGTCAGATCGTATATGGAATACAAACATGACAAATGTAAGCAATTAATAACCAGACGAGCAATTGCTTGAAAGCCCGGGGGCACCCTAATTTGGTTTTGGTACGGGTGTGCGGCCCCGATATCCGAAACCCTAGGCTATATAGGGAACAGAAGATTAGCTCTGGAAAGGGGGTCTAGAGAACTGAAGTGACCCAAAAATGACCCTTGAGAACTAATTTTTTTGGCTAAGTTTGGGCTCAAAAAGCAAAAATAGCCGAATATACTTGAGGAAGATATAATCCTAATTGTTTCGTCGACCCGATCGTCATCATGGGTAGTTATTAGGAATATATAGTAAAGTTGTCATAATTGTAAGGCACAGACCAGTAATTAGTCTAGTGGTAGTGGAATGGTTATTGGGACTTGGATTTTCGGAAAAGCGCTATGTAAGAGCATGCGTTTGTATTTTTATTAAATTGAAGTTTAAATCTCAAAATTACCCCTTAAAATGAACTCTTACATTTTGATAACATGCATTTACCGACAGAAAAAAGTACTGTAGACTTATTGTATGCAACTAATCATTCTCATTTTCAGGTGCGCAGATATGAGGAATTGGGTAGTTTTATGTGCGCTTGTTACAGCGGCTGCAACACTGCCGAATCATGTCCAAGCAAGAAGTCCAGGTCAGTGATTTTTTGTTTCATTCAAAAACCATTAGACCTGAGACCAGTCCCGGTGTAATGAAATACAGGGTCCGTGTGACATGAGTGTCCTAGCTGTTATTCAATTATGTAGAACGTACTTGTAAATGCGCGATCAATAATAATTGATTGCGATTTATTCCGTGTAGTTCAATTAGACCCGGACTCCTGATAATGGGAGACACTCAGTCTCATTACACCTGACTTGTACGCAGAATTTCGAGTGCTAATCAATAAATGAAATTTAGCAGGGGCAGCTAATTAAATGACGTAAAGCAGTTCATCCCCAATAGTTTACGGTAGTAACTGTTTTGTAAACCGTTTTACATGACACATTTGTCAAGCTATCTCACCCAATAACAATGTTTTGACATCATACAAATTAATAAGCTTCATTTCAATATGTCTCCTTTTGTAATATTTTTGTCGTCGTCGATATGCATGGAGACATTAAACAGCAAAAGCTTGTACGGACAAGGCAATGACACTGTTTCCCCGCCAACATAATAAAATTATGATAAATGTACTACTTTATAAAGAAATATATAGTCATAAGCTAATGAACACTTCTGCATTTGATGTGATAATTAAATGTATGAAATTTAAGACTGCCATCAATTGTCCGTCCTGAACCAGTCAATAGCGAGTTTTCGAATCCACGACGGCGACGTATTCTACAACGGTAACCATGCATATCAATTTTTCCCGCGGCGCAAAATTTTGTAATACGTCCGTCATCTTGAGTCTACAACGCACAAACAGCCTGAGAACCGTTCTGGCTAGGACGGCAACGTGTGTCTAGAACGTAGCAAGGACGGCGCGCACTATACGCGGTGATGTGCGCCGTTGTAGGATACGTCGCCGTCGTGAAATCGAAAGCTCCCTAATGCTTCATGCTTGACGGTTGCATTATAAACATTACTCGAGGGGGCCGGGCGAGGGGGTGTAAACCTTCCTGTGACTTTTATTTCGATACCTATTAAAAAAAATGTTGGTACTTAATAAGATAGCATGGAGTCCCTTCTATCCGAACATACCAATTCTTTGACCGACATGAAAATTGCAATTATGTGACAAATTGGTGAAAATTCAAACTGCTGCAGTAAAATATCTAAATATCGGAATTTGCTTTTCATCAATTAGCTCAATAGCATGCAGAGATTTTTTAAAAATGGTGATTCAATATTTGTTAAGTGGTAACCAATCCGTCTACTCCTGAACTTTAACGGCTTACGGTCCATTTGTTTCATCAAAATGAGCGTTATGGATTAAAATCAGCATACTTAAAATACCAAGTGTTAGTATCTTTTGCTCCGCTTTTGCTTTGTTGTTGTTGTTGTTGTTGAAAGAAAAGAAAATCCATAACCATCCTTTTTTTGGCTGGATGTCCGACTTACTCTGTAGTCTATACCAACTCTATAGTCTATACCAGTCTGCAGCAACGAGATTAAACCATACTGTTCCGAAATCAGTCATACTGTATAAGCCGTTTTGATATCAGAGCAATAAGAATGTTAACTACCCTGGACAAAATCGAGTCCAAAAATAGTATAACATTCCTAAGGTGCATATTTGGAACACAATTATAGTACAGTTTTAGTACAAATATAGTACAAATTTGTGTACTATAAATGTACTCAAATTGTACTTAAATGATGTTCCAAATGTGCACCTTAGGAATGTTGTACTATTTTTGTACTCGATTTTGTCCAGGGATGGCGACAGTAATTTCTTGCAAAGCCTTAATATTGACATAAATAACAAATTGCTGGTACATAGTCCTGCTTGAGTCCCGATCTCTGCCATAAGGCATTATAGTAGAGCTCCATGCGTATAGACCCAACGAAGTGAGACTGCTCTACCCAGGAAGAGACGAATTGGTATGGTTGAATCGTTCGTATATAAGCATGGGTGCTCTAATGGTTCACTGTAGAGTTTCTTTTCGCTTTACATGCGAACATGGCCCATTAGCGTATGTAAGAAAGGTACCAATTTGGCGTAGATGACATAGAATCGCTACGAATAAATGGTGTTATGAATGGCTGTTCTGACGGGAAGCAAACTTTGAGAAAGCAATCAATTCATGTAGCAGTGAAACGTATCAATAGATTAAATTCCAGCAGATAAACTTTTGATATCACAATTAGGTTTGCCTTCAATAATTTTGTCATTGAACTGCACAAAAATGTTTATTTACACTTGTTGCATAAGCGGATATCATGCAAGGTGTGGTTCATCATTATTATTCTTGAATTCTAAAATTACGAGGCTAATACGTAGTTTACGTTTCAAATTTGAATATTGCAGTTAGAACTGTTTGCGGCAGAAATCTCCGTCTTCAGTACGCTGGAAACTGTTACTATGCAGGTAACTCGCCGAAGACCTTCAACGATGCCGAAGCTGACTGTGTGAGACGTGGTGGGCACTTGGCAAGTATCGCCAGTAAAGCTGAAAACACGTTCATCTATGGTGAGTGTGTTTTAATTGATTACAGGGTGAAGAAAAAAAGGGTAATTGAGATTCAAGGTAACCTAAAATTGGAAAATAGTTCAAGAAGAATTTTTAAATATTCATAAACTATGGTATCTTTTCCGTGTATGGTGAAAATTTCATGTCAAACAAAGCTTGTATTGCGAAGTTATTGACATTTGCGAAAAAACGTAGAATTCCACTTTGTCCACGCCCGGGGATATATTTAATATTCACTAAACATGCTAAAATCATAATTAAATCTACAATCTGCATTGTTTTTAATTTTTAAATTTTAATGATTTTGATGCTTATCATCAATCGGACTGAGAGTACAATTGAGATGCATGCATGCATCACAATATAATTTCAAGAATGATGTATTTGCGTAACAATCTAAAGAACTTATAGGCGCGAATTTCAAATAACAACAGTGCATGTATGTCATTTTTTATTTATAACGTTGGTTTGTAAGGCAGGAAGATGAGGTATATAGTTCACAAGTCGCGAGAGAACATCCCGGGGAGAACATTTATTGCTTAGTTAACATAATTTAGAACTGGTAGCTGCGTTGCAGTTCAGAGAGATTGGAGGAATCACTTTCCTAACGCACGTGTACCATCTACACAGGCTATTTACAGAATAACGAAGTCCCAACGCTTTGGTATTGTTTTGAACAGGAAAATGGAAATGCAAAACTAAGAGCTCATCCTAAGATGATTATTTTCCAACTGTAATTATCATGATTATAAGAGTCATATCTTTAATATCAATGATACGGTATACCAAATGGATCGCCTTTTTTACAGAACTTTCTTCTCAATTGTTACATTGTTATCACACAGGTCAAGCCCAGAAGATCAAGTCGAATATATGGATTGGCTTCAACGACCACGCTAAAGAAAGAATATTCAAATGGAAGGATGGCCATAAGGTAGTTAATTATACAGCTTGTCTAAAATGGTACAATCAAAAACAACTTGTTTTCTATATTAAATCTCATTATAAGAATGACGTTTTGGATACCTTGTTAAAGAAAATGACCAGGCTTTCCAATACTTTTTGTTTCATCTCATTTGCTTTTGTCAATCCAGAGATAACTCCAGTTTACTGCGGAACCCCAAAAAACAGTTGTGCTACTTTCTGGTTAAGTGAGAACGGAGAAGAAATTAATTAAGTCAAACATTATTCACACTTATACAGATTTGAAATTCAAAACAGAAATTATATAGTTTAAGGGTAAAGGGAATCCATCTGCTCAGGAAAATGTGAATCCTAACTATTTTTTAATCATAAAAAGATAAATAGTTTCCACTGCCTTTGCGGGGACTCGAACCATGGATTATGGCAGGGGTTAGTCATGCATTACCAAGCGAGGGATCTACCGCTGAGCTATCAAGGCAGCGTTGAGATCGTGAACTAAAATCTAAAACATAAACATTAGAATGCAATTTTTGCCTCATTGGAATGCTCAATGTGTAAGTAAATTATGCGAATGCGTATATCAGACAAAAATCAATGTAGATAATGTAGATACTTAAAACAGGCAATTGACAGCTCAAACATGAGCATGAATGAATCATGGCCGTACAGCAACCTTAATTTCCTTTGGAGAGAGTTTTTATGGTCTTAAAGGGCAAAGGAAAGGAAATTTTAAGTTTACGTTCAAATGAAGGTGAGAAATCATGGAATCTAAAACAATATACTTTATGATTATCAGGACATTTGTTTTAGTAGTATAATGATAATTTACATAATTTAGGGTCCAGTCTAGCTGGAGGGAGGGATTAAGACACGCTCAATATCTCACAATTTGTGGCAGTGATTTAAGCCGTGTTCAGACGGTCGGACATAAGTTGCTTATTACCGGTCATAACTTGTGTCGGTAATACTGCCCTAGTATGACTAAAGGACGTAAGTGACATGTTTTACGAAATGCTGTTTTATTCAGTATCGTAGTGGTTATGTAAGTTCCCCAGTAACTGGTTCACGCACATCCCTTGACAACGGTGTATGCTATACTTTTATATGGTGATCAGTTCGATCATGGTTCAAAACCAGAAAGCGTGAACTAGTTGTTAGGGTGATAATCGGATTACACGTAACACTTCGAGATTGAATTTACCGGCAACAACTGGTAGCGCTATCATTTTCTACTCCAAAGAATGCAAATGAGCCAATTAAATACAATGGCATGCTCTGCCGCACATACAACAGGGTAGTCAACAACGGAATAAAGCTCATTATCCTCATTTGCATTCTTATGACCGGACTTATGTCTGGTCTTCTTCGGATATAAATCGTCGGATTAAGTCGCGCTATACCCGATAGAGTTATATCCGACGATCGTTCTCACTGCAAATTTATGTCCGACGCTATTACCGACACAACTTATGACCGGTCACAAGCAACTTATGTCAGACCGCCTGAACGTAGCTTAGGTTTCCAACATGAAAATTTTTGACTTTCTGGTGACCTAACTGACTCCTACTTTTGTTTGGCGGAAATTATAAAACAGCATTTCGTAAAAAATGTCACTTACTTCCTTTTGTCATGGTAGGGCAGTATTACCGACACAAGTTATGACCGGTTATAAGCAACTTATGTCCGATCGTCTGAACGCAGTGATGAATTGAATAGAGTTCTGTTCATTAATGTTTATTAAAAATCAATATAGCACAAATGATGTAACAGCTATTGTGTTTTTTAATGGTCCTGTTTTGGAAAATGGAATGTTCTGAAAAGACTTCGGAGTAAGTTCATCACTTCTTTTCCTTTGCCCTTTAAGGTATCATGAAACACAGAGTCCTATACCGGGCAGGGCCGTACGAAGGCATGTAGGCCAAGGGGGGGCAAACACATTTACCGTCCCGAATTTCATGTTTCTTCCCGATGTGTATACCATCAAATTTTGATATTTTTAGCCAAAAATCGATATAAAACCTTGATATTTGTGCTAAAATTGGCTATTTTGACTAACAATTTACGGGACAGTTATCTCAGGACAGTAAAAATAGTAAAATATTGTCCCGATATTTTGATATTTGTCCCGCCAGCGTCCCGCTTTTTCGAGCCAGAGGGGGCAAGTGCCCCCCACCCCTGCCCCCGCTTCGTACGGCCCTGATACCGAGGTTATCAGGCTGTTTCAGATATACTATAATTTCCATACAGAAGTCAACCATTCCACCATACTATCACCATGAGAAGTACTTGGATTTTGGAACAAGCAGAAACCTGAACTCGTAACATTCTGTAGGGTTGAAAACGGCAATATCGCAGCTGAATATTGCCTAAGTGCGGTGTGCTATCCAGTGAGATCCCATGATAAGCGCGAGTAGAGACCGTCTTCCTAACATCAGTAAAGCCTATTTTAACCATATTAAGCAACTAGATCTACAATGGCATCCATGCGTAATGGAAAATCTGTTGAAGTGTGAATAATGTTTACCTTTTATTAATTTCTTCACCATTCACACTTTCCCAGAAAGTAGCACAAACTGGATATTTCGGTTCCGCAGTAAACTGGAGTTTTCTCCGGATTGACAAAAGCAAATAAGATGAAACAAAATGTATTGGAAAGCTTGGTCTTTTTCCTTTAATGTGGCACCCAATACGACTTACTTGTGAAGAGATTTTATATAGGAAACAAGATGTTTTTTGATTGTACCATTTTTTTGAGACAAACCGTATTTCATTACCAATAGGAGCTAATGTCCTTGGTTTTTGTTCCATCAATTTGAAAAGGTCCTATAGGTCGAATTTGAGATAATTCATATTGAAATACGTTTTTCTATCGCCACAAATATTAATTAAAATAGTTGTTTTAGTTAAATCTATTTTAACATTTAGTATCAAAGTTTTATACCCTGAGTGCTAAAGGTGCTTTTACAATGTGACGACTTAGGTGTAACGATAATCAACGGAGACCTGCGGATTGCAGTTTTGAATTCTCCACCCGTCATCGATAGTTAAAGCCTTGCACACTATCGTTACTATCTCATTACGCTGACTAATTTGTTAGCCACCACAGCAGGCTGCCGAAGGTAACAACCTGCTCCCCTTGCTTTACGTACATGACGCCCTAAGTAGTCTTTGTCCAGTTTTATATTAATGACCACTGACGAATGCACAACGGCAACGAACGAAATGAAACGACAGATGCAACGTTAACTTTCGAAGGGATACGTAGGGTAGGGTGACGAATATTTGTGGCTGATCGTTTACACATTCTGCGTCGTGTTGGCGACGAGACTCGTTACTGTCTACCTGTCAGCAAATATTGCTTATTGTCTTTTTTGTCGCCTTAAGTCAAGTCTTTGATTGTTTTATATCCATTGCCTTGCGTTGGCCATTCTCCATAATACGAATCAGCCTTAAGGCTACAGTCCTTTAGCTTTTTACGAGCGAGACGGAGGAATCTCATGTTTACTGCATTTTTGCGTACTTACACTTGTCAGAATATCAATAAAAATAGAGTCTATAGACTATACTTTGATGACACGTACTGGTTGAACCTCCATAACAAGTTCAAAGTGGCGTCAAAAGATTATTTCAAAAAAAAGTTGACGCTTTTTTGCCAAAACCTCATAATTTCATAAAGTTTGGACAATATTTTAATACCCGATGGTAAAAATGTATATAAAAGTTCAAACAGTCTGAAAAGATAAAGTTTGCCATATTAATGTCATTATGTCCAGACATAGTAAACTCTGCAAATCTTGAAGTAGGCAACAAACAGCCGATTAAAGAACATAAACCAATATGACCATACAGGCAAGTATAGTAAATTAGTCCTTATTTTTTGAATCAAAACAATCATTTATAACCAAATTTTGCTGAATATTAGAATGATCTAATGTTAAATGCTAGCCCATGTGTTAGCATCAAAATTAGCCCAAAATAATAGAAGAAGATTTAATGTTAAAAAAATAATATGCAGTGATTTGGTCTTAATCAATCCTATAATCAATAATACCAATCTCTTACACAATACAAAACCAACAGTTCACAATGTTGTAGAATTCAAGGGATATGTCATGGATGTCGTAAAAGAGTCTGATTTCTTGTTGCATACTTCAAGGTTCAAGCAGTCAAGTTAGCTCAATCGGTAAGGCGCTCGCTTGCGGTGCGGAAGGTCCCGAGTTCGAACCCCGCTGGTGCCAAAGGTTGAGTGTACTTGAAATTCCCTTGGACAAGGAACTAACTGCTAATTGTCTCGTGGAAAACCATACGAAACTCGGGGAGCTGATCCGGGCAGCGATGGTGCGTATGTGGGCTGATTAAGGTTCAGCGCCCCTAGAGGTTGTCGCAGAACCTGAAATGATGCTTGGTGTGGAGTGGAGCTTACTTGGGCCACAGTGGTCAGCGAACACCTGTAAAGTGTGCAGAGGCCGAGTGGAATTACAAATCTGGGAGGCATAGCGCACAATAAATCCCCAGTATTTAGTTTTTGTCAGAAACTAATTTTACAGGTAAGATATACAAGGTATGCAAAACATTAAATAAGTATCTCAACATTGAGTGGTTTCTTTGGTTTCTCTCGTGATAGAAATGTTATACGAATTGGGAAAATGCGGAGCCTAACAATTGGAGATCCGATGAGGATTGCACTGAGATGTATCAGAAAAACGGCAGATGGAATGACGTGAAATGCAACCAAAGGAGGAAATACATCTGCAAGAAAGGTAACCGTAAGGAACAAAAACTGTGAGCAAAGATTATAAAGAAAGGTCAATTTTTGACTTGGTGTTTAAGAGTATGTTGACATGAAATGACTTTATTATCAGATTCTAGTCGTTTTTCTCCCCAAATAAACGTCTTTTGTGTACCTTGTCCCATGTCTAATTGAGCACATTTACGTGCAGACCAGTGATGTCAGTGTTTTTTTAAATACCGAAATCACCCCCCCCCCCAAAAAAAAAGGAGCTCTTCGTGACATGTCACTGCATCGAATAAAAGCAACATCAAATAGGTTCAAAGATGTTAATATGACTAGCGATACAAGGGATTCTGATACATTGCTCGACACAAAACCTCAGTTTCAGTTGAGATCGTCATTGTAATTTACAAAGAAGACTCATTGGTTCACATATTTATCACGATGGCTAATGATTAGCAAACTCTCTTTACTCCGTCTAGGCAATTTATAATGTTAATGTTTAATGTTTTTAAGCTGTGTTATTGAAAATAAACTATGGAATTTATCTGACATTGTTATGTAATATTACTGTAACTCTACAGGCAGTGGCCAAGCAGGACATACCGGTGGCGGAGAAGGCGGTGAACCTGGTACTAGTAAGTTTATCACTTTACTTGAAAATACTTGCTCTTAAAATGCGAACGAATTTTGACACACTGTTTGTTATTATAAGGGAATGTGATATGATATCAGTGTCAATATCGATGTACAATTTCGCTTACTTACCCCTTGTAAACCAGTAAGCCGTGCGATTTCCAAATTGAAATCCATAAAATTGTGTCATTTGGTACAAAAGTATAGTTTTGGATCCCCTTTATTACATATCTATACACGACCACAATTATTGCAGTCGGCTAGGTGTTGCGTAATTATGGCATTTTAAGTAGTACCAACATGAAAATTCTAATATACAGTGGCAAAATGAACATAAGATATAATTTTACAATAAAAGATCCAAATATTGAAATTTGAAGGGATTTTCTGCTCGATAAACGGATAGCTCGAATGTATCAAAAATACCAAAAAGCTTGTCCGAAATGTAACTAAGATGGGTAAAGATGGTTTAGATCACACCTGGTTCGATGCGACTGGTAATATCCGCGGAGATACATAAGGGTTAAAGATTGAATTTTGTGTATTTCAAATTCAAAATGTGCATATATACCATCATATTTTTCACGTTTCCTCTAATGCAATAAAAAAAAAATACAGATAACCTTTTGATCTTATTTGATTTGAATGATTTGCATAAAATTGTTTGACTTTAAAAATTATTTTAAGGAATATAATTATAGATACTATTCCATGATGGAAAATAAAAACACCAAAAGTGAATTTAATTTTAGTTCATAATGTTCAGCTAGCTACTCATCAATCGGAGGGAAATGTTATGAGTTTTTGGATGTGATCTTCTATCATAATATGCAGTGACGTCAGATTGTTTTGGATTATTTCTCTTGCAGCGAAGTATCGTTCACTCGGCTGTTTCAAAGATACCGGGAACCGAGCAGTGCCAGATAACGTTATAAATTCCCCGTCCCAAACAATTCAAAAGTGCGTTTCCCATTGCCGCCGCCACGGGAAGCGATATGCGGCATTGCAGTACGCGACCTGGTGCTTCTGTGGTGCAAATGGAATATCGTATAATAAATACGGCAAGGTTCCAACTTCACAGTGCAATAAACGATGCAAGGGAAACCGATCCCAAATGTGCGGGGGAGGTTGGCGAAATAGTATATATGACTTGGGTAAGTACACTGGCATGTTTAATACAGCTGCTTATGAACCATCGAGAAATGTGTACAATTGCTTACTGGTGTGATAGTTATGCAATTCCACTGAACTCACTGTCCTATAACTCTGAAGTCCTAGTTTTCTTGGTCCGGGAGATAACCAAAGCTAGGGATAATAGTCCGGCGGACTTTAGTGTTAGATATTGAAGTCCAGCATGCAGATATGTAAGTCCAGTGTGGACTTTGATTCCTTAGAAATCATTGCCCATGGACAATCATTTCCAAGAAATGAGTGTCTTACAGGCAAAAAACCCTTAATGTTTTGAAGTCTGGGGATAAATACACCGCGTAGCGTCCGGTGGATGTCCACTAGGCCTGGTATCCATTGGCTGTACCCATATGCCGTGTGCCCTTGTCTCATTTTCCATTGTTTGTAATTGTGCAGCGCTACACAGACAATGAAGATCGTTCTGCTTAGTGATTATACCAATTGTCCTGTGTATGGCAGATATTCCTATGACCTGGTGCTCACAAAGTATGAACATGTTGATTGTTGGTGTTGCCAAGTCTGCCGGCACCAGGCCAATGATATAATCACTAAGCAGAACGAATTGTCTGTGTCGGCCCGCACAAATACAAACAATGGAAAACGAGACAAGGCACACGACATATGGGTACAGCCAATAGTTTACGTGGCCCTATATGCCCTGGTGCCCTTTTTGTATGCCCTGGTTCCGTGTTCCATTATCACAAATTGTCACGCGCCTAATAATAACATACATTGGGAGCATCTAAGGCCCTCTATCCATTGGCTGTTCCCATATGCCGTGTGCCTTGTTTCGTTTGCCATTGTTTGTAATTGTGTGGCTGTACACAGGAATCACCTGCCGGCACCAGGTCAATGATATGATCACTAAGCAGCATGAAGTTAATTGTTTGTGTAGCGTCGCACAATTACAACAGTGGAAAACGAAACAGGGCACACTCCATATGGGAACAGCCAATGGATACTGGGCCTTACGTATACAAGGTTACTGATACGGCCACTAAGCGAAACAAATTGTTATTGGCTATGTGACGAATGACAATTGGGGACAATGGGGCACGGATCAATGGCATATGCAACAGGCAAACAGGCTATGGATAACGGGGTCTTAAGATTCTTTGTCCATTTACTACTCTATTTACATGATGCACTTTATATTTAAGTAGAATCAATACTATCTAGGTACATATATCCGGCTAAGACTATTATTCATGGGGACATAGATCGTAGGACTCCTGAGGCTGGGAATGACGGCCCGGACTATTATTTCAGGGGGACCATTAGCGCATGCATTCCGGCACAAACTTTTTTCTTCTCTAATCCTCATTTGGACATTTGGACAGGTTTGGGTCATATGCTATATTCTTCCTTAATTTAGGAACACCTTTTCCGACGAATCTGTCTGGACAAGAATGTTCTTATTTCGGCAAAGCATCAATTTCGGATGAATTTAACAGTACTTGTAAGGTAGAGTTAATTTTCTGTAGCAAAGAAGTACTTTCTATTACCATAATTGAAAATGATGTACTTAGTATATTTATTACATTTCTTTGGTACCGCTTGCAAGATGTGGAAATTAATGTATGCAATTTAACTGTATCCATTTTGAACAGGTGTACCTCGAGGTAGATTGATTGTGTTGAAAGGCAAACCTACCAGACAAAGTAGTACCGGACATGGTGGTAGCTCTAGTAGAGCAGTGGATGGTAAAACGAGTGGCCAATGGGGACACAGATCTTGCACCCACACTAGTAAGAAGTGTTATTTTTATATTTTTTATTTGACTGCTATTATCAAATTATCGTTCCAATTTATAGCCAACGTTTCTTCTTTCTTTCGTTGTATTTAAACTGTCTTTACTTTACCAAAGAAAGAAACAAACAAACACACATCCCAACACTCACATAATCCCCTCACACACCGACAAATACTTCCCGAAGAATAAAAAGTGTATCCGTTTATACAAATATTCTGATATAACAGTTATTTTATCCTGTATTTTTCTACTGCAAGTCCAATGAAAATTAGGTATAAAATGGTTTTTTTTTTAATTCTAGTGAAATCATTGCGACATATTAATAGCACATGGTCCTTTTCACATGTTCTACAAGCAGTGGCGTATGTTTGTGAATCAAAGAATGATGATCAACGTATCAAATTAGTTTAAGACATTAATGAAGTACAGCTATTGATACGTCGACTAATGAGCTGTCTTGCCTGTTATAAATTCTTGGTATCACAACACAGAACGTTATTAGAGAATGTTGAATTACGTTAAAAGAATGTTCAAATGTTTCACGAAGGATTTAGGAAACGATATAAATCGATGCAAGGGAAACCGATCCCAAATGTGCGGGGGAGGTTGGCGAAATTGTATTTTTCCCCCCCCCCCCCCCCTTTGGGTCAGCCTGGCTGCTCAGTCACTAACTGGGTAGATCCCTGGATTGTATTGGTCTCTGGAATTACTAGACAGAGAGTAGGTGGATCAGTGGTGGGATTGGTCGAGAGGGATCTGGGCAAGATCTAATGAAGTATAGGTATTGATACGTCGACTAATCAGATGTCTTGCATGTTATAAATTTTTGGTATCACAACACAGAACGTTAAAAGAACGTTGGATTACGTTAAAAGAATGTTCAAATGTTTCACGAAGGGTTTAGGAAACACTATAAAGCGTTTTCTCGTATCTAAGAATTGTCTTCTTTTGCAATTTCATGATATATGATTAGTCACATACTTATATCTTAAGATTTTTCGTGTTTACAAAATGTTATTATTCATAAAATGTACATAATATTAAAATATCTTGGCCATGGCAAATTTGACATTTGATGATCAGTACCGCTACGTCAACCATTTCTAAGTTGGTGTCGATCCAAATATATAAAGAATGCTTTCATTAAAATAACCATGTTACTTTTATGCTTACAGATTCTGACAATGGAGCTTGGTGGAGAGTTGATATGGGGAGGAATCAATGCGTGGGGAGAGTCGTGCTGTACAATAGAGTCGACTGTTGCAGTAAGTCGTTCCTCTCGTTTTGTTGTTGTTGTCACAGTTGCCTGACCTGTTTATTTTTTCTTGTTTAGGAGTAATATTCTGCTATTATATTTAACATGTAAAAGTCAATACTTATAAATAAGCATGTTTATAAATAAATATTCTCACTGAAACATTCAAAATGTGCTTAAACTGTTCAAGAGTAACCGTTGATAAAGAAAGAAAGTCGAGCTTTTGATGAGGGTAATGCTTCTTATGATGAAAATTGTGTTTTGAATTGTGACTGCATTAAGATAATCAAGTCTTATTATGAACATTATTGGTCGCATAGTCATTTTACCAAGCATCTGGTTTTTACAGGTAGCATAAATGTGTTTCAAGCTGTTTTTAAAAATCTTCCAGGCATTAAAAGCAATACATTCTATCTATTTAAATTTTAATAGAGGAAAGAATCCGTGGTGCAATGGTTCGTGTTGGAGACAGCAGCAACCACAGAGCGAACAATGTATGCCAAGGAAGATACACTCATATATCTAAGAAGACTGCAAGTTTTATGTGTAACCGTAAAGGACGGTACCTAAGCGTAAACTTGCCAGGAAGAAACATGTTAACACTCTGTGAAGTAAGAGCTTTCCGTGGTACTAAGTGTAGAGGTGAGGCAAGGTGCTAAAAACACCATATTTAAAATACCCAACAGTAGATGTGGGAGACTTTTGTGTGTAATAAATATGCTCGCGTGTGCTTCAGAGGTAGACATATATTCCTAATATTTATGAGCTCGCCTGTGTAATATGATATGATCTGTCATCATCTGTAGTGACGTAAGCTAATTATAATGACGTCAGATTTATCTGATGTGTGCACATTTCACAATGAGATCACTTCAAAAATGTTTTCCGATGAATCTCTCTGATAAAGAATTTGTTATCAAATTCTCGTACTCAGGCAAAACATCAATTTCGGATGTATTTTAAAGTACTTGTAAGGTAGTTAATTTTCTGTAGCGAAGAAGTATTTTCTTTTACCATAATTAATGTACTTAGTTTATTTATTACATTTCTTTGGTACCACTTGCACCTTGAGCAGATCAAGGTGTGGAAATTAATGTATGCAATTTACCCGTGTTCATTTTGAACAGGTGTAACTCCAAGTAGAATGATTGTATTGAAAGGCAAACCTACCAGACAAAGTAGTACCGGACATGGTGGTAGCTCTAGTAGAGCAGTGGATGGTAAATCGAGTGGCCAATGGGGACACAGATCTTGCACCCACACTAGTAAGAAGTGTTATTTTTATATTTTTGATTTGACTGCTATTATCAAATTATCGTTCCAATTTATAACCAACGTTTCTTCTTTCTTTCGTTGTATTTAAACTGTCTTTACTTTACCAAAGAAACAAACAAACGAACACACATCCCCACACTCACACCATCCCCTCACACACCGAAAAATACTACCCGAAGAATAAAAAGTGTATCCGTTACAAATATCCTGATATAACAGTTATTTTATCCTGCATTTTTCTACTGCAAGTCCATGAAAATTAGGTCTGAAATGTGTTTATTTATTCTAGTGAAATCTTTGCGACATATTAATATAATAGCACATGGTCCTTTTCACATGTTCTACAAGCAAT
>JXSR01S002429.1:0-15271 GCA_000969725.1 Ophiothrix spiculata
AAGGTTTGATCAACATTGCAGCTGTTTTTTTCACAATATTTACTTATTGTTTACTTTATAAAGTTTCCACATGACCAAAACACATTCAAAACGGACGAATCGCTCCAGGGACAGATTCAGGTAAAAGTATGGGTTTCCGGATAGCCGCACCGCAAACAGACCAGATAAAAAGAATCACTCTCGCTGAAACCATTATATTGATTCAAAACGCACCGCATGCGGAATCACATTAAAAACAGATGGTCAAAATTGAATCTCAGCTCCAACCTGATACTATTCAATCATGTGCTTTAAATTATACAAAACGTATACACCACAACCACACCAATAGTTATTCCGCTATTTTACTTGGAATATTTCGTCCTAAGACTGAATCCCCATCCCCCTTTATTTGTCCGAGTCAACTAACCTTGCAGCTGTATGTAGCACACTTTCATCAACTTCACTCAATTTGCGATTCAATTCTTCCACTGGGAATGGCTCATTCTGGGCGCCTGTATCGGTCTGGATTGCTATCTCATTCACATTCACTGATCTAGTAGGTGGCGGTGTCATGAACTTGACATTATTGGTTGTCGTCGTCTCTCTTGACGCTGATGCTACTGGCTCATCATCATCTGCTGGCAGAGGTTCTGCTAATATATCTTGATCATCTTTTGGTGGTGTATTGGGTACAATATCTGGTCTTGGAGTCTTCGGCTTTGCTCCTCCTATTCAATAAACAGATATTGCATATTGGTCAAATTTACTGGTGTTTACTGCACAACTCATTGACTACATTGTGTCCAGTTCACTTACCAAAAAACTACATTATCAATGAGTTAGGGACCGCTTCTAAACTCAACTGGTTGTCAACCCGGAACCGCCGATTCTGGCCGGTTGCTATTGTTCTAAATGGCAACCGCCCAGAACCGCTGGTTCCGGGCGGTCAGCCG
The DNA here is from genome assembly GCA_000969725.1 of Ophiothrix spiculata. NCBI lineage: Eukaryota > Metazoa > Echinodermata > Ophiuroidea > Amphilepidida > Ophiotrichidae > Ophiothrix > Ophiothrix spiculata. The sequence goes on from JXSR01S002429.1 coordinate 936, forward strand.
CCGGTTGAGTTTTGAATTGGTCCCTTAATTTCTGTAAAGCCTTACCCACTTAAATAGTATCATCTCTTTGACAACTTCTGGATAAAATCCAAGTCACTATCAATATAAATGAGCAATAACTCGAGTGCTTTTAATCCAACAGGGCACCCCGAGTCTTAAGAACTCATGACATGTAATTATTGCCTGCTTTATACATTAATTTTGCATTCTACCCTTCAGTGTACAAGATTCTGTAGTCCGATCGGTCAAACACCCCTTGAATCAACACCCATGGTCAAAGGTTTTAAGGAATAAAACTACAGAAAGCCCTGAATATATTTCATATCTGTGTATGCATACACAAAGAGTATGCAACACATACGGAGCATACAATGCAGTGTTCACACAGAGGTTTTGATGCGGGCCAAGACGCACCCACGTGCACGTGTAGCAAACCAAGCACCCACCAATGCGCTTATATTTCTACCCTCTTTTTATGTTTACAATGCCTTTACAGTTGTTTTTTATCGTACATTTACTATCAAAATCACAGAATTCATGTACACAAAAAGGTATCAGATTGAAGTTGTGATTCGTAACGTGAGTGCAAGAAAATCGTACCTGCAATGGCTGCCTAAAGTTCTATTTATTAAAAACTTAAAATAATGGCACTAGAATGTGAAAAGTCCCTCAAAATTTCCCTACCATACGTCAGTGGCTCTTGAAATGGTCCTTCAGGTGACACTGTCACCTATAGAACCATTTCAAGAGCCGCTGACCCAAAACTCCGCCAAGAATGAAAATTATATAGTGTAATCCAAATATATGACAAATGGTAGATATTGCAGATACGCCTTTCTTGCACTCAAATGACGAATCAATCCACAGCATGCTTCATTGAATTTGATTTGAAATTTGTACCGATTATGTATCACTTTGAGTTGTCCAGTAATGTCTGAATTATGAGATGTAAAAAAAGTTAAACCAGAAGGATCAATTCAGGGCCACTGGGCCAGAGGAAAACATGAACTGAGCTCGGTCATTTACATAACTGCAACACATTTAAACACATCAATTCTATACCTAACATGCGAAGCATGTGAAAACATGCTCATGCACACAAAAGCAAGGAGCAAAAATTGTCAGATTAAAACTATTACATGATATGATGGGATTCAACACATTTGATTCATCTATGGAGATATATCAATGTATACATATTCTGTAATAAATAAATAAAACAAAAGGGGGGGGGGTGTTAGACACCCACTCAAAATTGACTAAAAGGATGAGTTAAACCAGACTTATCAATGACATCTGCATTTCTATAATGCTTTGATGAAAATCCAGTGTTTTTCAGGTTTTAACACCACTCTTGTTGATGACAACATAGACCTTCACATTTGAGAACATTTGTTCCTTGTCACCATTTCAAAAGCATTGTGTCACACAGGAATATTTGAAATTGAGTTCCTGATAACACTTGTCATTAAACTCAAAAGAGTGATTGACAGAGCTCCTGCTATTTTTATAAATGAAGGCCTGACAACACATGTAGGTTGATAGCAACCCATAGCAACCCAATTGATGGGGATCATTATGACAATATGTCTACTTTTAAAGAAGTCCTATTTTATGTTATTATGGCAATGTTTACAGCAGTTTCAAAAATGTCAGTACATGTTAATGAGGAGTCTTGACTATAAGATATATGTGCATGGCTAATGCTACTTAAGTGATATATAATTGTGGACGATTACAATAGTCATGGATAATTCTTTAAAACACCAGAAAGTAATGATAGATGTTACAATGTACCCCACAATTGGCAAGAAAGATAATTGTAATATCTTTAAAACTACAATAAAACTTTTCTAAGCCTGGTATTACAGACTTCTCTAAGCCTGGTTTCATATTCTTGTTGCTTTTTGTCACTACTTTTTTTTTTGCTAGAACTTGACGTTTCCTGTTGTCAAGGCCACGTTGATATATCAATTACTGAAGCCAGGTACAAGATATTAGGCAAAACAAAAAACAAGTTTGTTTCCTGTGGGCCGTGTGCATTTCGTTTTGGCATCATATATTTGCGCATTTCATTTTTTTATTTTGATATTTAAGAAAAATAAAATCAAAATAGCTATTGTGATAAAAAGAATGTGGAAAATTACAAAATGATTACACTCATGCGGATTTTCATGTAAAATTTGCATTAGCACCTCTTAAAAAACTATAAAAAAATCAAGTTAAATTAAAAACCCTTGAAATAGATTCATCAGGATTGTTCATGTAGCAACACAACATACCTCACAACAACATCAATGTGGAGTGACCAAGATATCAGACTAGATGTCGAAATATATCTGTGAGTACCAAAAATATTGGATTTGTATTTCAGAACTTCTAATATCTTATAAATTAAAAACCGTATTTCACATTTAGAGTTTTTGACCACCTACAGGAAACAAACTTGTTTCTTTTTTTACCTTATACAAGTTTAAGTGCAAATGGCAAACAACAAATTCTTGTTGCCACGCTTAATCAAAAGCATGTAAAACCAGAACAGACGACAAACTACAAAGATATAAAAGAGTACAAAACCAGCAATATAATTAAGGGCAGACTCACTCTATGAAAAAATTAACAGCAAATGATGTCAAGCTGCCAATTATATGTACAGTTATATGATTTGCATGTTCGTAATTTTACGCTGGAAATTTGTCATAGTGTGAGCCAGCCTTATACATGAATTCATGTCTGGAAGCTGATACATCAGCATCATCAATGTGGGTTTAGGCAGTATAGAAGTGTTACGTGTAATCCGATTATCGCCTAAGCAACTGGATCACGTTGATACATCAGCATCATGAATGTGGATTGATTCAGTATCAAAGTGTTACATGTAATCCAATAATCAACTAAACAACTGGATCACATTGATACATCAGCATCTGGAATGTGGGTTTAGTCAGTATCAAAGTTTTACCTGCAATCCAATTATCACCTAAGCAACTGGATCATGCTTTCTTGTTTTGAACCATGATTGTAATGATCACCACACAAAAGTATTGCAACTCCAGTTGTCAGTCGATGTGTGTGATCTAGTAACTGGGTGACTTACGTAATCACTTTGATACTGAATTCTTAGGATATAGGAAAATGGTATGTTATAAACTATGAAAATTATTCATTTCAGAGACAGGTGATGTAATGAACATACATATTAATCCAAAGTAAAGACTACAACTACAATTCAACAACTCACTGTATCTCCTATGCAGGAGCGTAACGTTGTTGATTCGTGATGAATCCATAGTTGATATTCAAATGAATGCATCACGCACTGCACAGCATTTACAGAAGTGCGTTTACGCAGTACACATAAATCAGCGCACTGTTCATCGCGCGTCTGGATCTTGAGTACTTGCAAGGACTGGGACTTGGGAACAGTTCAGTACTGAATGCATCGCAGCTACAATGCATCATGATTGTTTAGTGAAATCGACCACAGGTCAGCTTTTAACCATGTAAAATGGAAGCTATATCACATTCAAAATGTTAGGTCTACATCATACCCATGCTATTTTAACTCTAGGTGCTCTCTTAATAATACATGCTGGTGAAATAATGCTCGCAAGATACAAACATAACCATACGCAACTCACGGGTTTAGACCTGGGGCCTATTCCACTAAGTACTTTTTGTGTGATGACTGCAAAAACTCTCTCAAACTAAATCCATCATTAGGCCATCACAAATTTTGTATGCGATAGTTTTTGCATTTCCCCGATGCCTTTTCATTTTGGGATGACAAAAAAAATCTCTGTGCCCATGTGTGGTTGGCAAAGACTCAAATACCTCACATTTGAGAACCAAAGCTGACAATGATATTATACAAGGCTGTGGTCTGGGCCTGTTGATAACACACCCCTTTACACAGAAGTATTTGACACATGGTATTTAAAGTCTATCTTCTAAATAAGCTTGCTGAAAATCGTGTTAAGACTATTCAAACAATTGAGCTTCTATGCAGTCCGTGCATATGCGTAATTCATGACAATCATTATGACCGGGTCTAATTTCCCCATTGACAAGAACTTGGTTTGACGATCGCGGTAAACAACCAGTCACACCCAACTGTGTGAATTGCAGTGGGTCACATAAGGCGCAGAGTACTACTTGACAACACGCGTTAATGAGTAAAACAACCACCAAATGGGGAGCTTATTTCGAAGATTGACTGTATGTCTTGTTTGCATGTGACAAACTGCATCTAAATGTTTGCAAGTTTTCACCGCTGCAACAGGCAGTTTAGTCAATTTTCTATGTCTTATAACCTGTCATACAAAATTTACACCACCAAAACTATATATCCTTGACTCTGCATTATAAACATATTTCATGGCCTAACATGTTTTAATTAATGCCACATTCAACCAATCTCCATGCATTCAGTGGCGGCGGAAGGTTATGATTTTAGAGGGGGGCGGCTATTTTTTTAATCAAAAATTTTTTGAGCAAAAATGATCGGAGGAAAATTATGATATTTTGTAATCTGTCAAATCAGATAATTTCAGCTACAAATTGTGAAAATATCTTGGAAATTTGTGCAAAAATGGCAAATGTTTACTGAAAATTGACATAATATCTGAAAATTTGATTTTTCACATTTAAATTATCAAAACAAAGGGAAAATTGCAATGTCCTTTCTTTAATTTTTGAGGGGGTCCCTTGTCCCCTGCCTATGCATGCATTAGTTATTAGGAGAGATGAGTGTCATCTACACACTTTTTTGTTCCACTCATAAATATAAAGGGAAGATTACAGATTTAGCACCATGTATATTCCCACATAGGGATCTATTTGGGGTATTCAAATTTGTACGGATGCTTCATTGAATCTATGTCTTAATGTGTTACTATTAAACACACACACTTAGCTTTGCGTTCAGTCTTGGGTACCATTTGATAGAAGTATGGCACAATTTTCCTCAATATGCAATCAGCAACCAGATTTCTGCACTCGCAGTTGATTTTGGTGGAACAAAAGTGGACCTGAATACCCCAATTTGAGCCCAATGACTGAGGATGTTATTACATTTGGTGGAAGTTTGATATTTCCCTCTATTTTTATGGGGCAATCATAGACCATGGAGACATGTAGATATTGAAGGTTAACTTAGAAATATTCTTCACTTTTGCTATCCTAATCTCTTCAAATGCCAAAGAATCTGAATACATATCTAAATGTCCATCTTAAGTTTAATTCAAATTGAGTAAAGCTCCTCCTTTATGATTTTGCCCCATATGACAAATCTATTGAGAAGAGGGATGCCTTGCCTTAAGACACTGCATGTGCCACTCAGTAAATTTAAAATCTGCACTCTCAACTTCCAAAAGCATTCAAAACCAAAAAAATTGTTAGCAGCATATGCTATATTAAAAGGGTATGCATCGTGAAACCTTTAAAAAACCTACAAAAGGCTTATTTCAAAGCATATTGATCATCCATACTACAGCAAATCAGGGGCCGATTTTACTAACATTATGCGATGAACGCTAACCATGTTTTGATCGCTAACTCCTAAAATAATCGCTAAATAGCGAGAATTTTTAACAATTAAGCAATTATATTTGGAGTTAGCGATCAAAATATGGTTAACGACTATCGCTAAACGTTAGTGAAATCGGCCCTAAAAGTGAGCAACATCTCGAGTGACATGACACTATTGCGTGTAATCCATGCTCATTTTTCTTATTCCAAATTTTGTGATTTTATGCAAATTTACAGAGTACAAAATAATGACATGGCAAGATGGACTAGAGTATACTACGATCTTATTCCCCAAACTCCATGCCTAATTCAATGTAATCTGCATGTCTCAATGATCTATGAATACAGGGATTTACTGCAAACATGTTAGTTATGCAACGGACATAAACCCAAATCATTGTGATACTTTTGAAATATATTCTCCTGTAACCTACATTAACCACTGCCAAAGTTTCAATTTTCAAAGTGGTTGCAATCTCAAGACTTCTTCTGTAATGTTTTGTGACACAACGGATACTTTCAGTTCTTCCCCCTTTTTTGAGAAGGAGACACTATAAAGTATCAGACTGCAGTGATTTCCACTCCTATCCTACCAAGCATTCTCTACAATAACATTGTTTTTCATACTATAAGGCAAGGTACAGGATTCTGTTCCATCAGCAGCCTAATCTGGAATCCTCTACCTAAATACATTCCATGAACCGTTATCTTGGCATTATACTTGATGTATACTTTTCTACTTAGTGCTCTGCTGTTAATGCCAATAGCGTCTGACATAGATAAAACAAGCTATTTTTGAGGCTGGTATATGAGATAATACAATCTAAGTGTTGGTAGGAAATTCCCTCTGACCAGTTGCCCTCAATAATTTAAAAATTGTTCAATAGAGTAGAACTTTCAGTCCTGTTTGTCCTAAAATATACTTCAAAAGTCACATAATTTAGGTTTACATCAGCTTCATTCGAGAATGGCATGAATTGTATAATACTATAAAGTTTAATGTTTGAAAATTGAATGGCAACATTGCCTCTTGTTGTAAAGCAGAACAAGAAAATAAGTATCTGACTCAAAGTCTCAATTGGCAGTGCATTCTAACATCAAATGGCCACACAAATCGGACGGCCATGTCCAATGACATGACAGATAAACACATTTTCTTGTTGAATGAACTATTCTCAAACCAACATTTGTCTTCTACTACTGTGAATGGTTGCAAAACTGTGTGAAGTGCAAAGTTAAAAACATACAGGCTTTAATAGTTTTTAGTTTTAATACTTTGGTCTGGGCCATTGCAGATCAGCTATAGCTCTGAACCATCAATGCACTGATATGAATCAGATACTCTTGTTCTTTTCTGCGGTTGTGATGCACACAATTATTTGACCAGATCTATATTTAAACACGCTGAAGTGAAATCTGTTTTTAGATTGTGGCTATCCAATTTCATTAAATATAATCTTTAAATGGATCAGAAGGAGGGGTAAACATTTTTGTTTTCACTTATAGCAAGCAACCACTTAGTCACTGACCAGATTGGGTTCATGCATATGAACCCTTTTTATAATGTATCTGGATTTTGAATGTAAGTACATTTACATGATTTTCTAAATTGAAATTTCGTGAGATCTGGTTCAGTTTGGAATAAGATTTCGCTTAAACGTAGTCTAAGTTTAGCCCTAGTCAAAACTACATGCACCTTTTATGAACCTTAGTAACACTACATGGTTATGAGCCAAACCGCCACCATGATCCTGTAAAGCCATCACCAGCATGCTGTCACCAATCCAAGGCTACCTATAGGCAACACAAAATTTATTGGACATTGAAAACAAAAATCCAGGGCAAGGGTTGCATTTACAAACAATAAGGCCATGCACCCTGGATTTTTGTTTATATTGTCCTATAAATTTTTTATTTGCCTATATTTCACTTACCACTCTGCTGAACAAACTCGTCATATGTCGGTGGTAACGACCAATTTTTATCAACGGACATTTTAGATGTTCTTGAAGACTCCTGACGTGAACTTATTTTCCTTTCGGCGCGATTCGTGTTTCTTGATTCTTGTGCCATTGCAGCTGACGAAATAAACGGATCTTTGTTATAAATGGGTGCCTATAGAATACCTTACAATGCTCCTTAAGTGCATAGACATTATTACAATGAATATAACACACAAGGCACAAACACACCCATCCCTACATCAAACGCAATTGGCTAGAGAACAGTGGCGCATCCTCTCAGATCGTCTAGAGGGGTGGTAGGGAATCAGCCCCTTGCCTCCCCTTCTTGCCTTCCTAAATTACAGGTTACATGAATGTACACAACATCCTTCTGTCAACTGACCACAAAGTAATGCCCCTCTAATACAGCTGTCTATATGCCAAACAATATTTTATTGGACAGTTTAAACAGAAATCCTGGGTACAGGGCCCCATTGTTTATAAATGCAACCCCTTGCATGCATTTTTGTTTAAATTGTCCAATAAATATTTATTTTGCCTCTATAGTTGTCACATTTACAATTAATCAATATTAGTGTACACTGGGTTTATCACAGCAATTTCAGTCTCTGTCAGGCCTATGAGTCATTGGTCAAAATGGTCATTCTGAACTCGGCTAGCTCAACAATTTTGGACCTCCCAAATGCAACAATCACTACATAGTGTGATCTTTACAATACCACAATGCAATGACAGAGTCTGAAACAGTTTGAATTGATAGGTAAGAAATCATGAATAAAATGTGCACTTCAAAACAATAGTAAGATATATTTCCAGTAAAATCAAATTTGTAAATTTGATTTCAACATAAGATTCCATTTGCATAATATCATGTAATGACAACTTGACAAGTAGAGAATGAAATTATCACATATTATAGGCCTAACAATAATTTATTGGACAGTGTAAACAGAAATCCAGAGTGCAGGGCCCCATTGTTTGTAAATGCAACCCTTACCCTGGATTTTTGTTTTCATTGTCCAATAATTTTTTATTTTGCCTATAACATTTCAACTCTGAAATAGGCTATCTACTTCCTTTATACCTACAGAATAGATGGCACCAATAGGTCTATAATCTATAAACCTTGAAGTATGCAACAAGCAGACAATTAACACACATAGCCCAATATGCAATATGGGGAAATAAATAAGTCCATGTTTTTCCAATCATAAACACGTATCCAATCTTGCTGAATATTCAGAAGGACTTATGTTCAATGTTTGTCCATGTGGTTGCAACAAAATTAGTCAAAAATAATAATCGAGAACGATTTTGAACAAAAAACATTAATATGCAGTGATTTAGTATTCTTAGTCACTGAGTGCGATTTTACTTCCTAATAAGGAATTTTGGCCATCCATTATGAGACGATAGATGACAGTGCGTTCAGCGTGAAACGCAGTGGAGCCGCGCGTTCAAAATCACGGCGCGATGCAGGTATACGCACACCTCCGGCGCGAACAGCTTTACTGGGTTTTGAATATTTCATGTTTGAATTAGGGGTGTACGTTTTTCCAATGATAATGTTTATAGTTTTTGGCAATAATTTTCATCGTTTTTGGTTTATAAATGACTCAAATTTGTGACTAAGAATGAGAATAAAAGATGGCGATTTATTCGTAATGGGCACCCCCTGCGGGAGCACCCATTACTCAAAATAATGTACGCCCATCCATTATGAGACGATAGATGACAGGCAACACAATAAATCTTATCTTTTATTCTCTAATTAATCAATCCCAATCAAATCATTACTAGTCTTTTACACAATACAAAACCACCAGTTGACAATGTTGTATATATAAGCAGGGGTGTGAGAGTCATGTGATAAAATACCTAAAAAAAGCTGAAAATGGTGAAATGGCCAAAACAGACTGAAAATGAAAGATAAAGCTGAAATTATGACTCTTTTGAAGCCATTAAAAAAGCTGAAATCAGCTAAAAAGCTAAACTCTCACACCCCTGTATAAGGAATATGCTGGATCTCGTAGGAAAGTCTGATTGCTTGTTGCATACTTCAAGGTTTATAGAGTATACAAGTTGTTAACCACCTAGATATAATTACACAAAGCAAACCCATATCAACAGTTATCTGTTGAGCACCATAAAGAACAGAGGTTAAATTGTTCAATGATTTTTTCCATAAAATATTCTGTTTGCAGATTTGTACCGTGTAAATAGTTGAACCAGATGAAGACTAATAGTTCCTATTTCTAAAACCGGGAAAAGACATGACAAATTAAAAAACACAAGTTCTGGAAAAGGCTTGACAGGGACTTGGTGAAACTTTGTGTGGATAACCTACTTTTTGTAATTGCCTTTTCCAAAACTGTTTCTGTTTTTAAACCTCACCAATATCTATCCCTCTAAAACTATTGAGTCATGAATCTGATGGTGCATATGTGATGTTCTACATCTATAGAATATGAAGGTGTCCATTAAGTTATCTATAGAATATGGGGGTGTTCATAAGTAGAAGTAGAAAGACATGTGCTACATGCAGTTTTTATTCATGCTATGTAGTTCAACGTAATTGATGAATATCATTAACCCTTTCGATCCGATAGAACGCCCGAACGTTTCCAAAGAAGCTTACGAGAGAACACTCAGGCGTTCCAATTCATATTGAGTATAAATTAATTCAGTATGGGCTATATACACCTATATTGCAATTCAGGATCGAAAGGGTTAAAGATATCTTGCCTGTTACAGGTTTCTAAAGTTTAGGATTAAGCAAATGAAGCATTAAATATCCATAAAAAGTAACCATTATGACGCCAAGAACTCCCACATAGATCTCCTCCCTGACGGTTGACATTTGCAGCCTAATTCTTTTCATGCTATTTTTTTCAAGTGTTGACACCTTGACTTTGCTGAATACGTTGGGTGTAGCGCATGGGAGAGAAATTTAAGGTTAACTCATGTCAGTTAATTTTTGTTATTTCATCAGTTTGCAAGGTTTCAAAAAAATAACTTTCAGAGACCTGTGACTGACATGTTTTACGTTTCTTATGATAAAAACAAAAGCAGATGTTTATTTGAAACTTTCCTGATATCTATTAATCAAGTTGAACTACAAACCATATGAGTACAAGACGCCTACTTAATCATTCAGTTGTGGGGTGGATCCAAAGGGAAAGGTCATACAATGGGGTCACCATTGGCACTTTTGATCACTGGTCCAAGACGAACAATTTGACACCTTAATCTTTGAAATCGGAAAAAGTTGAAAATTTGACCCAAGGGAAAGGTTGGATGACGGGGTCACCATCGACACTTTTGATCTCTGGTCCAAGACAAACAAGTTGACACCTTAATCTTTGAAATCGGACAAAGTTGAAAAATAAGCAAAATTTATGCATAAATTATACAAATTAGGTACTTAATTAGCATAGTTTGCGCTCAAATTGCAGCTGGCACAAGCGCAGCTCTATCCGCACCTACCCACCAAATTTCATGAATGTAAGGTGCATGGTTTGTAAAATATGCAATTTAAACCATTTTATGCATAAATTATGCAAATTAGGTACTTAATTAGCATATTTTGCGCCGAAATTGTTGCTGGATCCAGTTCTGCTCTGGGTCTACCCAGTCACCAAATATCATTAACGTAGGGCATGTGGTTTCCGAGATTTGCTCCCGAAAAAAAATTGTGGACGGCGGACGCCGGACAGAAAATTGGAATGCTATTTCTCTTCCTGAAAATTTTCAGGCGAGACAAAAACTGCTTAGCACATCTCCATCTACCTCAGGCCACAAACTTATTGAACACCCCTCCTATTGATTGTTACCTCACACCATGTTACTAAAACTCCAACTATGACAAAGCAAGATGCTATAAGCTACTCAAAACTATGATGCAAAGTTAGTACCTATATGAGGTCTCTCCAGCCACCACACGCCCACCACCACTGCTACTATCGCCCTCGTTGTCCAAATTAGGTGCAGTATGTGCTCGATGTCTATTCCCGGATGCGGAGGAGCCAGAAAATGCACCAAAGCCTTTGCGCTTGGACGGTGAATGTTTGGACACTACAGATGGTGTGTGTGAATGTTGATTTGGTCAGAGGAAGGAATGGATGAGGATAGGGTATGATATCATCACCATGGAGATAGAGGAAACAAACGGCAAAAAAAGGCAAAATCAAAGTGCAATTAGTGTGAACTTGGAACACTAGGTATGAGGTGGAAGAATTTTAATGACATGTCACATTTCAACAAGGTTACTCAAAGGCAAAAGAAAGCTTTCTAAAACTGATTTTTTTTATGCAAAATAATTTCCAAATTGGTTTGGATTTTTTTAAAAAGTTTCTAATTTTGATAATAACATTTAATTTCTATACGTATGTATTTTTTTCAGAAACCAATGGTATTTCAAATTGTGTTTTGCATTTTTCAAGAAATGATGTACATTTACAACTTGTCATATTCTCTCAAATAGAACATGGCAAGGTCTTTTAAATCAAAGAAATTTTGATAATAACATTTAATTTCTATACGTATGTATTTTTTTCAGAAACCAATTGTATTTCAAATTGTGTTTGTATTTTTCAAGAAATGATGCACATTTCCAACTTGTCATATTCTTTCAAAAAGAACAGGGCAAGGTCTGTTAAATAACAATAATATTTAATTCTAATAAGGATGTTTATTTCCTTCATAATTGCAACTATTTTTTCATTCTTCCATGTAGCAAAACATTTTGGTAACTAAAAATGTAGTAAGAAAATAAAGAATGCAAAACCCACCACAACAAACATGCAAATTATTCAATTCAATCTAATTTGGAGAAGACAACAATAAATAATAAGCTACCTTGTTGAAATATATTTCAAGCTATTGCAAAATTGCATGCATCTAATTGTGTTTATCAACGATATAGTAAAACCCAATGCCTTAAATTTAAGTGGAATTTCTGATTTTTGCATAAAATGCCAATGTGTTCAACATTGGTATGCTAATATTATTTGAAAGCTTACTTAATTTTTGTAGGGTTATTCTGAAATCAATGACTTTTTAACTTATTTAATTTAACAGTAAATTCTGCTGAATATAGCAGAGATATCATCAGTCACTTTAGATGCAGGCATTTTTTTCTCTCAGCAACTCACATGGTAATATTCAGAGTCACATGTGGTTACATATATAAATCACTGTTAATGCTGATACTGTTTAATAGCATGTTCATTCTTATGAAACACCTGGGGCTGATTTCACTAACATTAAGCGTTGGTCGCTAATCATGTTTTGATCGCTGACTAGTAAAAATGATCACTAAATAGTGAGTATTTTAAACAATTTAGCGAGCATTTTTGGAGTTGGCGATCATCGCGGGGGTTAGCGATCATAGCTAAACGTTGGTGAAATCGTTGGTGAAATTGGCACCAGTGGTTGTTATATGCCACATTAATTAATTCAAGAGAGTTGATTTCAAATAGATTCAACCATTTGAGAAAAGCCGTCAATAGTTCTTTTTGATTTTTAAAAAGACTAGGGGTCTGCGGGTTTTAAAGAACAATTCATGGCTGTGTCATTTGCCTGAGAATTGTTACATTTAACAATGAAACTTGAAACTCTGAATATACCATGTGCCATGCCAATTCATACAAGAATCTATACTGGTCACATTTTGTTTTGCTTGGACAAGATGCTGGCAGTTTATATTCCTGCTTAAATGAACCAGGCACTGGAAATCTAAATATACACTTAAACTAAATCAATGAAATTACTCCTTTGAAGAAATAAGAATAATTATGATCAATGGAAAGGAGTTCCACTTTTTCATATTAAGGTAATAGGTCTTGTTTTCAGATCACCATCTTTTAAATACAAATTCAATAGATATTTTGATACAAGACCTAGCCTGCTAAAGGGAATGGGTGTTTTCTCTCAAAAATAATGTGAATAACTTGTATCAGAAAACACAAATTCAGTCAAAAGAGTGCCTTTATTCTAATTACATTATGGCAGTGACAATTTACAAGATTCTGATGATCAAAAAATTTAAAAAAATCAATCTCATCCTTATTTATTTTGTTGAATATTGTTTTATATAGTAAATTTGTTCTGTTAGATATTATCAAATACAACAAAAAATTAAGAGTGCCAATTTTTCATGTTCAATGAAACATGATTAAAACATGATAAAACTTAAATGAACAAGGAATCAAAATATAAAAACTGACTTTAAAATTCTGAAAACATGCAAAACTTGGCGAGCAATTATTAAAGGTTAGGTAACTGGGTGGTGACTCACAAAATATAAATATGGCGTAACATTCATGCCACCAGCCATACCAGCTTCTTCATAACAACTAAAATATTTGGTCGCATTCATCACTAAACAAAATATAGTCATAATAATAACAAGAAGCCTTAATGTAATTATAAAGAATTTAGAGATCTTACCTATAACAATTAGTGAGTTGAAAAAGAAGAAATGACAATTTATTTTTAAATTTGAAAGCGCAGTAACAGTAAGTCTGAATATTTTCAATAATGGCCTTTGACCTTGGTATGTGACATATGACCTCAACAAGTGAGGATTCACATGTATTAATAATCATTGGCCAAACATTATAAAATTAAGTTTATTTAAAGGTCCTAGCCACGATTCCACATGGATATGAAAATTCATAAAACTTCCATAAATCAAGGTAAGTTCTGCAAGACCCTTTGTTGGGCGGCACATACCTACAAATTTTTTTTTGAGTACCTCCACGGGAGCAAGCCCAACTAAATCAGTTGGTGATCAAGTATTGTATATTGTGTCTGATGTGTTTTTCTAATGTGAGGATAATG
>JXSR01S002429.1:33688-45886 GCA_000969725.1 Ophiothrix spiculata
AATGTATTATTTGTCACAAGGGGTTGTATATTTCTATTTAGCCGTGTGTCTCCATCAATCAGCAATAAGTGCCAAATTTAACTTCTGCTGTTTTTGACCCAAAATTATCAAAATATCCTGAATAATTGATTTTTTTGTTTTTTAGGTAGAACACTGGCTCTACAAAACATATCAAGGAAAATCACGGTGTTTCCCATTTGTTTTGCCATTTAAAATTACCATTGGAAATTTGATTTTTACCATTGGGTGTTGACCACCTCTAGATAGTAATTCAAAGAAATATTATGTCATTACATATGACATAGTAACTTTAGAAGGTTGATGACCCCCATTTTTTATTTCAGAATTTTGAAGTTCAACTATTAAAAAAATATATATTAACTGAAAAAAAAAATATGTTGGTAGAAACTGATCACTGTGATTATCTTTAAACACTCACAAGCTGTCAATTTAATGTGATAAATCACAAATTCATTTTCACACTGCACATAAACCATCTATTTTGGGGATCTCAAAATGAAATTTTTCTAGGAAACTTGGTGTCACTATTGTATAACTAAAGGAAGGGAATGTTATGGGACAACTTCTGTGGCACTTCCCTAGAAGATACAAATAAATAATTCTCTGAAACTATCATTCATATATTTTTGGAATTCAAGCCCATGTAAAATATTAAAGGAGCCCTGTCCGATTGGGTCAATATTTTTTCAAACTTTCTGAAATTTTGGTACCAAAATATTCCTCATATTTTTCTCTATGTGAATTTTTACGGCTGAAACATGACGCCTTTCGGAGATGTAAGTGAAAATGTGTTAAAATTATTAAATGGTAACCATAAAATCATTTACACTGTAAAGTATAGGCAAATGGAAAATACATAATTGCTCATAAAATCAAAATAGTTGTTCCGATTTGACTCAAATTTGAAATTCAAGCATCTAAGTGGTGATCTTTCATATATGACAGTGAAAATTAAAATTTGGAAAATCGGACCATGTACCTTTGAAGGGTTGGCTTGGATTCTTCCTGCTAATTTTCTAACCACATATATTTTTACATGAACAAAATGCTTAAAGGGAAAAAAATACAGCCAAACATTGTAATTTTTCCTGAAAAAGGCTTCACAAAATGTGACAGAACTTTAAAAACAAGAGCACTAGTACTATCGTGCTCTTAGGGCACATGTAATACAATATTGCTAACAGTAATTTGGGGCACATGTAATACAATATTGCTAACAGTAATTTGGGGCACATGTAATACAATATTGCAAGTGGTCATTTATGGTGGTTTATCTTTTCAACTATGGACTTCTTAGGTGTTTCGCCGCGGAGTCTCATAAAAAAACCTTTGTTACATTTGAATGATCAATTACTACGGAAAAGCTAAAAATTTATTGACTCATTTTTATTGCATTCTATTGAGTGAAAATAAAATAAATCCATGTAAAGAGCCTATTGAGTGCAGATTTTCTAAGATGTAGCCGATTTTCAGGAGAAAACGCTGTTTTCCGCGGTCATAAAATAATAAGTAGCACAAAAGTAGCGAAATTGCGGTAGAGCTTTTCAAGTAGCGGCATGAAAGTCAAAAGTAGCCCAATTGGGCTACTAAATCGCGGCTTTGGCAACACTGAATGGTTGTTCCGATTTGACTCAAATTTGAAATTCAAGCATCTAAGTGGTGATCTTTCATATATGACAGTGAAAATTAAAATTTGAAAAATCGGACCATGTACCTTTAAAGGATTGGCTTGGATTCTTCCTGCTAATTTTCTAACCACATATATATTTACATGAACAAAATGCTTAAAGGAAAAAAAAAATACAGCCAAACATTGTAATTTTTCCTGAAAAAGTTTCACAAAATGTGACAGAACTTTAAAAACAAGAGCACTAGTACTATCGTGCTCTTAGGGCACATGTAATACAATATTGCTAACAGTAGGCTTTGATGAAACGGATCCAAATTATCCGTTTTTATAGCTTCGATCACTTATTTCCGAAAAATTAACATGTAAAATTTGCATAAATTTGTCTTATCTTAAAGGGGCAAAATTTTACATTTTATTTGAGTATGATAATTTACATTTATATGTTATAAAACAACAGTCAATTACCAGATATCGGGAACATTTTGATCAAAACCTTCAGAAAAGTCCAAAATTTGAATTTAATTTTGTTTTGCTGATCTTGTGTGTGTGTATATATGAGGCTATTCTGTTAATGTATTTATTGATGCTATAATAAATCAAGAAAGAGACCAACATTTGTTTGTAAAACATTCCTTTCACATCATAGATTGCAGATGAATCAAAAGAAATTTGGAGTTTGCATTAGATCTCCTGAAAAGGCAAATTGTAAAAAATTCAACTATAGATATAGAGGGCAGTATTTATCATTGTTGATAACAAAAGAATATCTAAATATTTTGATATATAGGGTTTGAATTTGACAATGAAACTTTGCATGCTGTCATTATTACCGCTAATACTTCAAATGATGCAAAAATCTCAAAAGTTTGGGGATGATGGAAAAAACATGTTCAAAATATTGGTAAAATATGTTGAAGAAACATTGGTGTACTAAACAAAGTAAAATTATTCCTTCCAAAAGAGGCCATGTATAAACTATATTGTACTTTAATATTATACCTTATCTCAATTACGGTTTATTGTTATGGGGAAATGCAAATAGAGAACTTTTGAATAATATATATACCGACTCCAAAAACGTGCAATGAGAATAATCTCAAATGGTGAGTATCTTAGCCATACTGAACCTATTTTTAAAATGTTTAAGGTATTAAATATATTTGATATGTTCACTAAAGAAGTTGCAGTAATTATGTTTAAGTATAACAACAAAATGTTACCAAGCTCGTTTGAAATTTTTTTCCAAACTAACAAAGAAAGTCATAATTATAATATACGGAATAGAAATGACTACAAAATACCTATCCACAAAATTAACAGTATTCTAATTACAGTCGGACCAAAGGTTTTGAATACATTGCCAAAAAATGTTAAAAAGTCTCCAACCTAAGTTCTTTTAAGTCAAACTTGAAATCTATATTTGGTATTTACAAGTAGAATTAAGTTTTATCTATTGATATGGTAACATTTGGTTAATACTGCTGAATCAGATATATATTATTTGATTTTTATCTTCTTCATGCCTATGACTCCTTTTGTGGTGAGGTATGTGGGTGTGAGTGTGTAGTGAGTAGCCCAGTATACTTTTCCGTTTAGGTTTGATGTATTTATTATTTTATTTTTGTGTACTGTTTTTATATTTAGGCCCTACTGATTATTCTTCAGGGGCTACAACGATTTACAGGCTTCTGCTTCTAGTTGTGTCTCCTCCATCGTTTTTATCATGTTTTGTTATGTTTTTGATGGAAATAAATATGATTATGATGCTGAACTTGTCCAATGCCCCTTTAATTCATGCTTGCCAATTTAAGCGCAAGAGCCTACATTTAGAAAAAGTAGCTCAAAAACTATTTCAGCTTTATTACATTACATGTATAATCAAACAAAAAGTAGTAATTTGGTTAAAAATGAGAACCTTAAAGTCAGAAAATAATTGCAATATTCTCCTTTGCTTAAATGCATTAGATCATACATTTTCAAGCCACCTTTACCTTTGAAATTGAAATTTTAAACAAAACTAAAAATACACATCTCCCTATGTCTGCATGTATTTTTGTCTAAAAATAAAACCAGAAGGTGAAGTTACCATCACAAAGTTAAATGTATGAAATACAACCAGCTGAGACAAAGATATTTTGGTCTCATCTTTTGTCTCAGGTTTTCACAGTACCAGCCAGGGGGGGGGGGGGTACTCGAATTTGGTATGGGTAGGGACTTGCCTATGCCAAAATTTGAAAAGCCATCCATCCATATACCAAATCACCCACATTTTGACTCATAATTATTCAAAAATTGCATGTTTCAGGGTTAGTACACTTTTTCACTTACAAAATTCAAGGACTTTTCCATAAGAATCCAAGGACTTTCAAGGACTTTTCCCATTATCAGTGACGGCCAGGCAGAATATGTGTCAACAAATAAAATAAATTTGTTTTCGCTCATTTTTGGATAAAAATAATTGCATGGTAAATTCTTTTGACATTAATTTTTAACATTTCTGACATTCAAACATTCTTGGACTTTCAAGGACTTTTTCGATAAAGTCAGTTTTCAAGGACTTTCAAGGCCTGGAAATTGCAAAATAAAATTTAAGGACTTTCAAGAACTGTAATAACCCTGTGTTTTTACCCAAACTTGCGCTATTTTGGAACAAATTTTTTAAAGTTTTGTGAAGAAAACACTCTAATTTGCACCATTTGGCTTTTAAGTTTTGACAATTTTGAAAAAAAAAAGTCCACCAAAATGCCACAATTTGCGAAGACTGACTGAAAGACCGGAGAGCCTGATTTTGCTACCTGAATTTGCGACAAGTCCCCACTTGTAACCCCTTTTGTACTTAGTAGAAACCCCTACCAGCTACAATACAAAAGATGGGGAGAAAAGGTTGAGTGATGTAACATAAAAAAGAGTGAAGTACATTCAATCATTATGCTTTATTACTTTGTCCTCAAATAATAGATGTTGTGTAAAGGAAACACCAGAGGGTGATTTAAGCCCTTCCCATAACACACAGCAACATACCAGTAGACCCCATGGAATGTTAACCAAGGTCACTCCACTGCTGCATTCATTTGTATGGTAAACAGTTTGAATTTACTCTATTTCAAACTGTATTTTGGGAATGAAAAACTCTGTCCAACTCAGATTTGTTTGCATTGGTATCAAGCTGTGATTATCCTCTTTCTGAAGGTCCTTATTTTCATTCACAGTTGGACAAAATAATAAATTGTCTATAGCAAGTTTTCCAGCCGTGGGTCCCCTGTACGAATAGACTCCTTCATGGGGTATCCATGTTATCATGCAAGTACTTGTATCATTGATTGATTGATTGATCAGTAGTTTTACATGTAAGTCAATGCAGTTGGTTCACTCAGTGAGCTGTTTGTAAGCTGTGGAAGAGACTGTTTGAATTGTATGATGGGAAGGGCTTAAATCAACCTCTGAGGAAACACTGTATAGAGTTTAATTCATGTAAAAATCATGGCATAAAATGGAGGGAACAGATGGAGGATAAATGCTTACCACTGAAATTTATACATGTGGGTGAAACATTATATTGCTAATCTAAGCAGTGTTTGAACTTCATATATTACATGAGCTAGTTTGTCAGACAAAAAAGACAGTTTTTTCAACATTTTATTTAGTGCTCTTCTAGAAATTTTCATTATTTAATTGGAGAAGCATTTAATGAAATAGGTGTCTAGATACAAGCTTGTGCCCTAAAATTTACAAGCAAAAAAGAAATGAAATACTATAATGCCTCTAACATTGATTCTTTAACATAGCAACCACTCATGACATTTGGTGGAGGTGATCCTAATTGTTCAGTCAAGTTAATGGTAAATTACAGGAAATACTGAGATCATAAATTACACAGTTTACTGCAAGTTTTGTGTTTTATTGCATCCTGCATTGTTCCTATTAGGCTGCAATCACATAGAAGTATACGATATCCGCTATACGCTCCCGGTTGTTTGTTGTCCTTGTTTGTCCCGCCCCTATTTTTTAAAATGGAAAAAAGTTTTTACTGTACAAAAGTATACCGCGCCTAATTTTCTGATTTCCAAAAATATATTTGAGAATTTTTGATTTTTTGAAAATAGTTTTTCAGTTGTTGTGTTAATTTTGTTTCCATCTTAATACTTTTTTTAAACTTGTATAAATAGATTTTTCAGTATACAGTGTGTCCCAGAATGAAGTTATCAAGATTTCAACGCCACACAATTTAAAAACCAAATTATTCCAGACAATGAAACTTAGTGACAATCATGCCCAATGTCTTGACTTGCTGTAGTGTAAAAATGAAGATAATCCGTGCTTTAGTTTTCTTTAAGTGAGCGTTTAAAGCTCCACAGGGGTTTGGACACTTTTCCCAGTTTGGATAAGTTGTGAAATTTCTACGGCGATTTGCAGCATTATTAGTAACAAAGAACGCCATTATTACAGATATAATCATGATAATATTTGTTCAATTAGAGGTGTCTTTGTTTTCAAGATTATTCTAACCTAAATCTGGTTCCTTTTCATATGTAAAAATCACTTAATATATTTTATGAGGTAATCATTCAGGAAAATCATTTAGCGGGCCATTTGAAAGCATGTGGCTGGTAGCAGTGCAGTGGTTGGTAGGAATATGGTAATTCAAGGCAAAGATAACACCTCATTTGTCAATGGAGAAAAGAGTATAATGATTGACCAATACCTGGAAAGTACATGTAGGTATCATTTAAACAATGGATATATTTATTTAGCATTTCTATTAGCCAGATATCCTCATCGCATAAGTAGCCCATCTTATCTTAAAAATGTCACAAAATATTTAGCTTATGGTATCAGATGAGAGAAGGAACAGCAAAAAAGAAGCGTTTGGACGCCAAGGTTGAAGCCGAGTTAACATTTAGCTGAATCTTTACTAAGACTCCAAGGCATCACCAAGAAGAAGCAACATGCGAAACAAAACAGAAATGTACTGAGGTAAAGATGACATCCTTGCTCGCATACTTCCGCTGCAAATTACCGCTGGATTTGTAAGACCTCTCCAAACAGGGAAAAGTGTCTAAATTCCTCTAGAGTTTCAAACGCTCATTTCTAGAAAATTAGAGAATGAAGTTTCTTCAGTTTTGCACCAAAGCAAATGGAGACATCAAGCATGATTAATATTGTCACCAACTTTCATTGTCTAGGATAATTTAGTTTTTGAACTATGTGGCATTGAAATCTTGATAACTTCATTCTGGGACACACTGTAGTAAACTTATTTGTATCTTTATAGAGGCCACAATTTGGTGGAACTTTGAATTACATTTTTTTTTTAAATCTAAAAAAAAAAAAATCTGCCCGCCCGCACTCGCTCAAAAAAAATTGTGGAGGACAACCAACCATTTTTTTGGCCTTATCACTAAACATGAGTGCCTCTCCAGGAGCATATAGCGTACATTGTATACTGTTTAAAAAAATATTTAAAAAAATTAAATGTGATTTCTAAATATCAACTTAGACATAAATATGTGCCTAATACTTTTACATTGATCACTTCAGTATGGTAATTAACTGTCTGCCTGTCTATGCAGGGTAAATGTAAGCTGGTTCAATTTAGTGCGGCAGTCAGATTGAATGGAGAGTCTTTCAACATGCACATCTATATGTGATGGCTCACCCTGAAAAGGGGGACTTTGTGACAGAACACTTTTCAAGAAACTGGTGAAAATAGGCAGCAAAAGAATAAAGAAAATAATGAGAATTTCCAACAGATTTCCTGTTGTAAAATTTGATCGCCTTGATCAATTTCAACAAGTAATGTGACATTTTAAATCTTAGAAAATGTTGTAACAGATGGAATGATAAAATCAAAATTGATAAAATCTGCGAGTCCACCCTTTCAGTTTAAGCCACCACATATACATGTATTGCAACTATTAGGCCAAATAAAAAAAAGTGTCTGAAAGCTGCCATGCCTGTTTGTAAAATCGGGTGATCTGGAAAAAAGTTTTGGGTTTCTTATTTAAGATTTTGTAAAGATTTTTTTTTCTAGAATTGTTTTTTTTTTTTTGATAATTATAATGATTGATTAGAATAAAGACCTCTTTACTTTATTTGTATGCTTGGTCTCTGAGAAATGTCAATTATGGAGCTCACAACTTGAGCTCGGCTAAAATTTTGTGTCATCAATCAGGCTGCTTGATAAATTACTGTATTTATAAAGGCAAGAGACTAATGAATAAACAAATATTCAAAAATAAATTTTAAAAAAGGAATGAAAAACATGTCTACTTAACATCCCATATATATACCTTTGCAGGTCCAAACCCCTGGGTCCAAACAGTATGATGATTTAACTACCATATAGGCCTATATCAGCACACTAAAACATACTCTGTTATCTAACGATAGGCCTAATAAAAAAAAAAGCGACAAGGGACTAAAAGACATTTTGAAAATCAAAATTATGACATTCTGGCAATAGGCAAAAAAATTACTGTTAAAAAAAACACAAAAAACATTTTACTTCATTGAGCAAATTAAAATTATTTCTGAATCAATGACTTGACTACAGAAAACAAATAAACAAAACAAAACAAAAAACAGCGTCAATATACCCTGGGACTTTTTTCCTCCCAAAATTCATGTTCATTTTCATTTTTCTAATGATACAGGATGAAAGTTTGTTTGGTCATTTATCATTGTGCCCATTTTATTGGTTTTCAAAACAAAACAAAGTATTTTTTTCAAAAACATCCTGAACTCTCTAGGATATATGGTAATAGTCAAGGACCTAATGTGGGCATGACAAGGTCTAGGGTTTTGGTTGGAACATTTGTATGTTAATTAACAAAATTAATTAGCTTAGTTTAGCTATCATACCTATATCAAAACAAGTCATTGTTTCAACAACATCATTCAACAATCAAGGATGTGGTAATGACCAAAGATCTTGTCACATGACATCACAATGTGGGCATGACTGGGACTAGGTCACATGACACCAAAATGTGGGCATGACTGGGTCTAGGTTTAGGATTTCACATGACATCAAAATGTGGACATGACTGGGTCTAGGTCTAGGATTTCACATGATATCAAAATGTGGGCATGACTGGGTCTAGGTCTACACCAAAATGTGGGCATGACTGGGTCTAGGTTTAGGATTTCACATGACATCAAAATGTGGACATGACTGGGTCTAGGTCTAGGATTTCACATGATATCAAAATGTGGGCATGACTGGGTCTAGGTCTAGGATTTCACATGACATCAAAATGTGGGCATGACTGGGTCTAGGTCTAGGATTTCACATGATATCAAAATGTGGGCATGACTGGGTCTAGGTCTAGGATTTCACATGATATCAAAATGTGGGCATGACTGGGTCTAGGTCTAGGATTTCACATGACATCAAAATGTGGGCATGACTGGGTCTAGGATTTCACATGACATCAAAATGTGGGCATGACTGGGTCTAGGTCTAGGATTTCACATGACATCAAAATGTGGACATGACTGGGTCTAGGTCTAGGATTTCACATGACATCAAAATGTGGGCATGACTGGGTCTAGGTCTAGGATTTCACATGACATCAAAATGTGGGCATGACTGGGTCTAATTTGGATGTTAGTATCACTGGCACCTAATCATCCACATTGAGCAATCACATTTTTATTTTACTTTTTAAGTTTTGGATGTCAAAATTGCAAAACATCTAGTAAATTTTATCTATTGGCATTTTTATATTTCTATCAAAGTTTTTTATAAGATATGTTACTTTGTACCATATTCACATAAGATATGATTGTTTAACATGTGTTATTTGTAATTTAAAATCAGGTGAAGCCATTAATCCCCTTTGCCAATGCTCCTTCTTGGGGCGCTGCATACAGTGTATACCTGGTGAGTCTAAACAACATTCAAATTGAGCAAATTCATGTCTACTGCAAATACAGAATTCTATACTCTTTTCGCTTAATGTCTAGTGTAGTTGATTGACATCTGTCTTCAACGGCTCCAATAGAGATCTTGCTTCATGGATCCTGCATCCCGTAGATATGGTTCATATGACCAGGAATTCCAATGTCAAAGATAGATGGGCTCGGAAGTATTTTAATATAGTATCCATAATACATCTTTGTTACCTTGGTTGATATTTTGCAAACAGATTCCATGACTTTTCCAGGTTTTCCATGACCCGCGGGAACCCTGTACCAAGTCCAAGAATTACGCATCTCACAGATAATTGTCTAAATATGAATCTAAAGCGACAAAAAAACCCTGTTTTGGGTGGACCTTTCAAGTAGGGTCGAACAAATAACCCCAACATTTGAGAAAATTATTCGCAAATAAATTTTTCCCGAATTGTTACATTTTGGCCAAAAAACCCGGCCAATTTTACATGATTTTGGCAAAACTAAAAAAAAAATCTACAAAAATGCAAATTTAAGGTCAGTCAGGCCCATAAAACATTTTTGTTACGTTGCCTAAATGAGATATTTCATTTGCAGTAGGAGAGGATAGAGCTTCTACTAAAATTGGAATATCATTTGAAGCTTAAAAGAAATTTGTTGCAGATGGCTCTTCAGATTTGCACTTTCTTCATTTTGCAAATTACTCATTTGGTAAAAAGCAACTGTTTAGCTCATAGCTCAAAATGAGATAAGTACCCACCTTTTTGTATGTGGTTTCCCCCAGTGCATCCACTCGCCTGTGTCCAATCTTCTTCTGTCTGGGTGTGGTGGCAGATCTCGGCAGAGATGAGGACTTGCCCTCACTCCGGTCAGTCTACAAAGAAAACACAACATTTGTAATTGAGTTTTTAATTAAATACATCTACAGAACTCAAATGTTTGGCAAGAATTGGATTGTCATCAGATGATGTAGGACAAGAGCTTTTTTTAACACACTTATGTGCCGACTAGGCCTGGGACTAAAACCTGGATACCCGCCCGAGCTAAGCTTACCCAGGAAAAGAGTCTGACTACTTTCGATATATTCCCTGACATTTCCCTTATAATTAATTTGAGGTTTTTTTTATCAAATTTCCTGACTTTTTCCTAACTGTGAAAAGAAAAAATAACAATCTCTGATTTCCATGATGGGTTGGGAACACTGAGACATATACCAGAAATGTCAATGCATTCAAATAGGCTAGATGAAATTACTTCACCTCTTGAATATTCATACAATAATGTAGTCTTTTTATTGGTCAATAGTGAAGATGCATAAAAAGTATTTTCCACCACTTTCCCGCTTGTGCATTAATACTCAAGTAAAGCCACGCGGGTATGCGTTTACGCATTGCACCTGTGTGTTTTACACACACGCAGGGAAAGTAGTAAAAACTTCTTCATGGTACTACCATATGGCTCACGGCAAAGTACTAAATTGATTGACTTTTTAGATTTATTTCTAGGCTATATTTTGACTTATGTACAGGTATGGTGTAGTGAAACAAATACAACATGGTTTATTTCGGAGGACTGTTGCAAAATACTATCCCTCAGTGTTGGAAGATCATCCAACACCTGAGGGAAAGTAATTTGCAATACTTCCCCTCATTTGTATACCTTTAGGCTAAGTAACAAAATGACTATTCCCGTAAACATGGCTTATGGCAGTCCATTCATGGACAATATGAAGTGTTTGATAATGGTAACACTTCTATTGAATGCATTTGAGCAATCCACCATATTCAGGGTATTGCACGTCACATGCAGGGCCTCTATACTCTTAAAATGAGCGAGTGTTACAAAACAGATTAAAAGGAATGCATGAAGTGGTTAAATTTTCTTCATGCATAAAATTAATAAAATAAATAAACAAAGAGTGATAAGAGCAAGTTACTTACATCTTTCTTTGCATATTTGCTTGGCGTTCTACCTGGAAAATAAAAGAAAGTAAATTGTAGGTGATTGTAATCTTGATAAATTAATTTATGTTCCTCTGATAGCCAGCTTTGTGTGCCCTTACATGCCTTTGAGGTGTTGCAGAGTATTAAAGGTGCAATTCATGATTTTGATGTGACAAAAACCTTGCTTCTTTTCTAGCTAAATAAAAAGAAGAGTGGAACATAAATATATGCTGAAAATTTCACTTGATTCCGACCCTTCATTTCCAAGTTACAAGCTTTTCAGCACTTTGAAAATCCCCATTGGCTTCTGTGTTGTAATTATTGTCGGGGCCCCGACAATAATTAGAAAATGACACATTTTCTCACTTTTCTCAAACGCAAGCATATATGACAAAATGGTTTGGGGATCGTAACATATACCAGGTGAGGATTCTTTTAAGTTAAGAAACTCAATTTTGATAGAGGTGACCTTGAGGGTGAAAAGTGAATCATAAATTGCCCCTTTAATATCAAAGTCAAATCAGGCAGAATGTATAAACAGAACATCCAAATCATGGTCATGCTTTTTAATGTGGGCACCCACAAAGGGTGGATTTGTTACATTAAGAATGAATTATGCATCAAATTTTTGTTATATCCTGATATTAATAACCCCATAAAGTGTCATATTTTTGGTATGATTTTAAAAATAATTTATTAGTCATTCAA
>JXSR01S002429.1:45936-56380 GCA_000969725.1 Ophiothrix spiculata
ATCAAATTTTTGTTATATCCTGATATTAATAACCCCATAAAGTGTCATATTTTTGGTATGATTTTAAAAATAATTTATTAGTCATTCAAAAAATCAAGAACACAGGCCTTGTATTTCAAAAATACTTGGTGTGCTTCAAACAGCACTACTCATGATACCTTACTAAGTATGCTGTAGGCTCATTCCAGTGAAAACTAAACCTTTTTTGATTTCAAGCAAAAAAATCAGTTTTTTTTATTCGACCATATCAGCAGTTTTTTCAGTCATACGTTTGTTACTCAGTACGTGAAAAGTATTTTCTGTTGAGAAATTTTGAATTTCTACCCGTGCATGAATGAGCACATGTTTTCATTCAAAAATGTCACAAACGTTACCAAAAAGTTACTCCAAAATGATACACCTGACGATACAATTTCCTACCACTTTTATGAACTATTCGTAAATATGTTACCAATCATCTGTGAAAAGCGCAATAAAAAATTCGCTAACATGTCAGAGAATTTTTACTTTGAAGTCATTTGGAGCAAATGACTTCAAAGTAAAAATTGAAGTCATTTGGAGCAAAAAAACATTTCCGTGCCAGGTCACAAACGTTACCGAACGTTACATGAACTTTATTCAGTATTTTGGCAATTATTTTAATCTTTAAACACCTGCATGTCTTGATCCCACTAGTGAGCACCATTATCAACAACAAACTTGCTGATATAATGTTTATGCTAGGTTCTGTGCCCATTTAAAAGGGAAATTTTCATATTTTTTTTTCCGGTCACAAACGTTACTTTGGAATCACCCTGTAGATGTGCATTTCATATAATTATAATTTCACCAGATTATAAGGTGTGCTGAAAATCACACTCCTCAAGATCAGTTTAGGTGTGTGGAGATGATATTGAGGGGAAGTTCAAGATGTTAATTTATGCCAATTTTCATTCTGACTATTAGGCCCTTGGAAGTCACAATACATGCTAGGCAACACATCTTCAATTCCTATCAAGTAGATATCGATAAGTATCATTATTAGCGAATTTTGAAAAATGTAACAGGTATCCCTAGTGAAAATGTGACAAAATTTGAAATACAAAGCAGAGTACCTCTTTTAGCAACAAAAGGCTTCAATCACTATCAAATAGCACTTGGTTTTGAAGAATTCATACTGATTATCAAAAGCTTTGAATGATGTACGGACATGTACCAAAAATTGACTAACTTTCGATCGTGGACTGCCAAATTCACAGTCGGGTATAAGCGCTCAATCGGGCGATCGCCGTATAGAGCGACATTGACTAACATCGCCACTTATGGCGAAATTGAGTCAATTTTTTAGATAAAATCAATTTCAACGAACTTGAAGATTAAAGTGTATATTTATACAACTTTGCCTTGGATCTAATCAGCAATGATTTTAAAAAAGTTTCAAAGTTTAAGTGTTAAAAAACAGGGTGAAAAGTTGTTGGATTGGCTGGAACGCCATTTTTTTTGACTGCGCATTTCTGGATCAATTAAATCTGTTTTGCACATGCGTAAAAACCTTTCCTCAAGATTCTTTGGATTAATACGCACCGCAATTCCATATTTTGAAGATCTATAATTGGGCCTGTTTCAAAATTGGTCACCCCCGTCGTCTGACCCTTCCTTGCAGGTCAAAGGTCAAAAGGTCAAATTTTCAACTATGTCCGATTTCAAGGGTTAAGTTGTCAAGTTGTTTGCCTTGGGCCAGCGATCAAAAGTGTCAATGGTGACTCCGTCGTCCGACCCTTCCTTGGGGGTCAAAGGTCAAAAGAGATGTGAAAGGAATCTTAGTCATAGTAAAAAAATAAAGTTTATCAGATTAATCTATCGATCTTTGTAAATTGGGGATGAATATCATAAGTTTTGGAAAATAAAATGACTTTTTGTGATATTGTCACGAATGTATAAGTTCTTTCAGTGTATAGACCTGACGGGGAAGTCCTCTTTTGGTCTATGCATTAGCGTGCTCACTTTGAATGCGAGAGGTCCGAGGTTCGAGTCCTGGCTGGGTCGCATGACATTTTCGGAATTTATTAAGCGCTGGTATATGCTTCGTGAATATTACAGTAGAGTAAGCAGGGTGAGTTACGTTTGGCCCGTTACAATTTGGTGGCAGCGGTGGTCCCTAGGGTTTCTTTACGCCTAGGCCGACCCCCCCATTGGATTGAGTGCCGAGATGGGAGTTGTTGATGTTGTGATTAAGACACGAGGACGTGTCTAGTGTGAGGGAGGGAGTTATGTCACGAATGTATAGGTTCGTTCAGTGTATAGACCTGACGGGGAAGTCCTCTTTTAGTCTATGCGCTGCGAGAGGTCCCTGGTTCAATTCCCGGCTGGGTCGCATGAAAAATTTCGGAATTTATTATTAAGCGCTGGTATGCTTTGTGATTATTACAGTAGGGTAAGTGGGGTGGGTTACGTTCGGCCCGTTACAATATGTTGTATTTTCACCAAAATATCAATGTTTTTGTCTGACCATCAAAAAACTAAACCATGTCGGATGGAAATGTATGGACTCTTTTCTCAAAAGTTTTGTTTCTAATGAAAGCCATCAGGTTAGCTGTTTTTGTTCTTAAACAATATTTAAACTCAGTTACCATATAAAAAAGTTTTGAAAAAATTCTTCGTAATCTACTGAAATTTTACTTCGCGAATTATTTGAGGGGGAAATTCCGTCCGACATGGTTTGAGGACTCCAAAAATTTGTTAAAACAAATAAAATCTTTATTGTAGACATAGTTGTCTAAATAAATCCATCATTACCTATCAATGATTTGAGTTGTGCATCAAAATCAAAAACAATTTCAATCCTGCATATTCAGATTTTCACGGTACAATGCATCAACATTTTTTCCGTCCAACATTTTACTAGATTCAGTCCAACATGTTTTTTAGTAAAATGGTGTCCTTAAAAATTTATTCCATACATTTTGAAGTGTTTTTGATCATGGTTGGTTAGCTGCTTCTTAATTACACACAAAAAAGTTGAATGTTACATTTTCTCATTGAACAGGTTTAAACGTGCGGTGAAATATATATTGACATGAATTTTGAACTGGGCAACCACACAACATAATTGACAAATTAACAAAAATCATCAAAAATTGACAAATGTATCACATTAAAGATGAAATATTGAAGTAAGTATAACGGTCACCTTTCCTTCCGTCCAACATGCTAGGATTCCGGCCGACATGAGCATTTCGAGAGGGCGCCTCTTGAAGAGATAAAAATTTATAAACCCAAATTTTATTTTTAATTTATAACTGGTATGTTCTCTTTCAAATAATAATGCCCCCAAATCACCTTTCATTTTTACTTTGGTAGAATTTCAATCCTTGTAAAATCCTTAAGGAACGCCATTTTTATCGATTCCTTCCGACATGGTCAGTTTTTCTTCGATAAACGGAAGCATGATAAATTTTTTGACATATTCATGTGATTTCTCAGTAGGAGGGTCCAGTAGGTATATATTTATGTGAAAAGATTGCAATTGTTGACCTCCCACATAAAAAGTGTGAACCGTTTTCTCTATCAAATTCCGTCCGACATGATTACGACAATTTTGAAATAGGCCCAATTATATTTCAGGATTTCTTTGGAATTAAAATCTATTTGCATCCTAAAGATGTGGCTATTATTTCCCACAATTCTATTCGAAATGTACTCATCACTCATTCTCTGACATATTTTGTTTCAACTAACTACTACGGGAAATCCCCCAATATTTAGCGACAATAGATAATTTTCTAGCAATAGTTTGAATAGTCCATCGGGAGAAAATGCAATTTTGTGAAGATTTTTTTCCAAATTTGTTTAAAATTTGCAAAAGTTAAAAAAAAAAAAAATAAAATGTCGGTGCTTATATAGCGCTTTTCCAGAAATAAATTTATAGTCTTTTTCAAAAAGAACTATTTAGGCCTACGGCTTTTCTCAAGGTGGTTCAAACTATATGAAATCATGTGATTGTGTTTAAACCAATCAACTCTCTTAAATTTATTTATCACTGTAAAGTGAAAGTTCCTCGTTTTGGAACTAGTCCTCGTTTTTCTAAAACGAATAGGGTACTCGTTTTTCTAAAATGAGGAACAGAACAAGTAGCAAAACAAGCAAATTACCTCGTTTTGCTACTGGTTTTGTTCCTCATTTTAGAAAAACGAGTACCCTACTCGTTTTAGAAAAACGAGGACTAGTTCCAAAACGAGGAACTTTCACTTTACAGTGTATGTAGTACCGGTATATAAAATCATTTATCGAAATACTAGTAGGTATAGTGTACGCTCAACTTAAGATTCTGTGGACGCGTTCACAAAATCCAACATAGTTTTTGTCAGTCACAAATACATGTAGCATCTTCAAATATAATTTACAAAACTGACAAATCCGATTGGCCAAATTTTGCAAATTTTTGGCATTTGTGCTTTTGCAGTGAATGTACAATGTCTGTTGTGAATGAATGGATACAAGAGTGACAAAGAGTCTTGAGTGCAGACACGAACAATTAACAAAAGTCAAAACCATCTTCAAAATGTACGCACACATCAGAAACCTCTATTTGCTACAGGCACACATTTTAATAAACATAGGCCCATAGGCGAAAGCGGACCTACGTCATACGCAGGGCATACGCAGCACAATGATCTAAAAATAACTCGCGCTGGACTTCGTGCGCGGTGAAAACAATCAATACTTCAGCCAGGCATCCCTTCATTTTCCGCTTTCTTTTTTAGCCAGACGAAAATCTGTGAAATGATGAGCTGTTTGTCATTTTGTTATGACTTGAATACCACACATCTTATATGATTTTGGAATCGAAATATTTTGACAATTTGCTAAAATCAATCAAAGGTTCCGCGAGCCGTCATTTTCTCCATTGAGTTGAATGGGAAGTCGGCAAATGTTTTCACCGCGCTATTTGGACAAACGTCCCGGATGTAAACAAAACGCCCGGATGTCCGCTCCTGCCTATATAAATCCATCGTGAACCCATCAACAAAACAATGTTGTTTGATGTTCATGAATGATGATGTTTCAAATGTTTGTTATTGTTTTTTAAGTTAATTCAACTTACTCTTTGTGGAGCCCGTTCCCGAGATGTGGCGTTCTTTTTCCTTGTCTGCGTCTAGGCCTTGTAAATTCAGGTTCGGTACCTTATTTACCTTTGCTTCAGCCATAATTGAAGAGCGAATTATCAGGCTTTTCTAATATTGAATTTTACGTACACCGGTGTACAACACTTAAATACGGACATATTTAGGCCATTACAGTGGCTTGTATTTCACAACGAAAAACTGTTTACTGATACCACCAACTTAACCACCTTCAGCACGATATACGAGAACAGAGTATGATAATTCTGTGATGCCAGGTAAAATCTTCCAAATTCTATCTAATTTCGAAATAAAACCGTTTTTCCTGGAAATGTTATTCTCGGTAAATGTCACGAATGTCGATAATGTCAGTCCTCTTGCATGCAATCCGGAAGTGGAAGTTGACATGGGAAAATAATTTGCCCACACCTAAGCGCCCTCTATAAATTGATAAATTGATTAATTTTTAAGAGGGCGACAAATACAATACCATAACAGTCTAACTCTAGCTTGCTAGAGATTAGCAGGAATTATAATAGTTCTAGATCAATCAATCAATCAATCAATGATACAAGTACTTGCATGATAACATGCATACCCCATGAAGGAGTCTATTCGTACAGGGGACCCGCGGCTTTACGTGACTGTCCGACCACGGAGCAAGTAGAGTAAAGTTTCTTGCTCAAGGAAACAATGGTCTAGAAACAACTTGGCAAGGTAGAGGTTAGCAGGACAATGTAGATCTTAGATGGCCTAGAAACAAACTGGATAGGAAGAGATTAATAGGGCAATATTATAGATCTAGATGGTCTAGAAACAACCTGGATATAGACTTGCAAAACTCAGATCTAGATGGCCTAGAAACAACCTGGTTGGAGATTAGCAGGACAATATAGATCTAGATGGACAAGAATCAACCTGGTTAGGAAGAGGTTAACCGGACATTATAGATCTAGATGGTCTAGAAACAACCTCGATAAATAGAGATTAGCAGGACAATGTAGATCTACATGGACTAGAAATGTAGATGACTAAAAACAACTTGGACAGTTAGAGGTTAGCAGGACAATATAGATCTAGAATAGTCTAAAAACAACTACGAAATATATCTAGATGTCTACCCAGCTAGCCAAATGACGTTTTTTGAACGTTAAAAACGGTTTCATTTTGAGTCAGACAACGTTTCCAAAAAACGTTTCAAAAACGTGAAAGTGTGGAGTTTTTTTTCCGTTAAAAAACGTTTAAACATAACCTTACAAAACTGTTTAAAAAACGTTTAATTTACGTTAGAAAAACCTTTCAGATCCATGCTTTAAGAGTGGTTTTATATCGGTTTTTTGGAACGTTTCTAAGGTAGAGGTTAGCAGGACAATATAGATCTAGATGGTTTAGAAACAACCTGGATAAGTAGAGATTAACAGGACAATATAGATCTAGATGATCTAGAAACAACCTGGATAAGTAGAGATTAACAGGATGATATAGATCTAGATGATCTAGAAACAACCTGGATAAGTAGAGATTAACAGGATGATATAGATCTAGATGATAAGTAGAGATTAACAGGATGATATAGATCTAGATGATCTAGAAACAACCTGGATAAGTAGAGATTAACAGGATGATATAGATCTAGATGATCTAGAAACAACCTGGATAAGTAGAGATTAACAGGATGATATAGATCTAGATGGTCTAGAAACAACCTGGACATGGAGAGATTAACAGGACGATATAGATCTGAATGGTCTAGAAACAACATGGATAGGTAGAGACTAACAGAACTATATAGATTTCAATGGTCTAGAAACAACCTGGATAGGTAGAGCTTAGCAGGACAATATAGCTCAAGGTGGTTTAGAAACAATCTGATTAGTTAGGTAGAGATTAGCAGGACAATATTATATTGATCCGATAAAGTATCAAATATGAGCTTACCCTTGAAACAATCTGATTAGTTAGGTAGAGATTAGCAGGACAATATTATATTGATCCGATAAAGTATCAAATATGAGCTTACCCTTTTCCGGATCAATTTTGATCCAAATTCTCCTCAAATTTGATCCTTTTTGGATCAAACACACTCTGATACTTTATCGGATCAATTTGATCCTTTCTTTTTAAGAGTGTAGCTAAGTAGAGATTAACAGGACAATATGAATTTAAATGATCTAGAAACAGCCTGGATAGATAGAGTTTAGCAGGACAATATAGATCTAGATGGTTTAGAAACAACATGGATAAGTAGAGATTAACAGGACAATATAGATCTACATGACGAAATAGATCTAGATGGTCTAGAAACAACCTAGCTAAGCAGAGATTAACAGGACAATATGGATTAAGATGATCTAGAAACAGCCTGGATAGATAGAGGTTAGCAGGACAATATAGATCTAGATGGCCTAGAAACAACCTGGATAAATAGAGGTTAATGGGACAATATAGATCTGGATGGTCTTAAAACAACCTGGATAGGTAGAGATAAACAGGGCAATATAGATCTAGATGGTCTAGACACAATCTGGTTAGGTAGATATTAGCAGTTCTGGATGGTCTAAAAACAACCTGGATAGGTAGAGATTAACAGGACAATATAGATCTAGATGGTTTAGAAACAACCTAGATCAGGTAGAGGTTAGCAGGACAACATAGATCTAGATGGTTTAAAAACAACCTGGATAAGTAGAGATTAACAGTACAATATAGATCTAGATGATCTAGAAACAACCTGGTTAGGAAGAGGTTAGCAGGACTCTATAGATCTAGATGGTCTAGAAACAACCTGGCTAAGTAGAGATTAACAGGACAATATAGATCTAGATGATCTAGAAACAACCTGGATAGGTAGAGGTTAGCAGGACAATATAGATCTAGATGGTCTAGAAAAACCCTGGATTGGTAGAGGTTAACAGGACACTGTAGATCTAGATGGTCTAGAAACAACCCAGATTAGTAGAGGGTAACAGGACAATATAGATCTAGATGGTCTAGAAACAACCCCGATAAGAAGAGATTAATATTACAATATAGAACTTGACGGCCTAGAAACAACCTGGATAAGTAGAGATTAACATGACCAAATAGATCCAGATGGTCTAGAAACAACCTGGCTAAGTAGAGATTAACAGGACAATATAGATCTAGATGATCTAGAAAAAACCTGGATAGGTAGAGGTTAGCAGGAGAATATAGATCTAGATGGTTTAGAAACAACCTGGATAAGTAGAGATTAACAGGCAGTATAGATCTAGATGATCTAGAAACAACCTGGATAGGTATAGGTTAGCAAGACAATATAGATCTAGATGGTTTAGAAACAACCTGGATAAGTAGAGATTAACAGGACAATATAGATCTAGAAACAACCTGGATAGGTAGAGGTTAACATGACGAAAGAGATCTAGATGGTCTAGAAACAACTTAACTAAGTAGAGATTAACAGGACAATATAGATTTAGATGATCTAGAAACAGCTTGGATAGATAGAGGTTAGCAGAACAATATAGATCTAGATGGCCTAGAAACAACCTGGATAAGTAGAGATTAACAGGACAATATAGATCTAGATGATCTAGAAACAACCTGGTTAGGAAGAGGTTAGCAGGACATTAAAAATCTAGATGGTCTAGAAACAACCTGGCTAAGTAGAGATTAACAGGACAATATAAATTTATATGATCTAGAAACAGCCTGGATAGATAGAGGTAGGCAGGAAAATATAGATCTAGATGGTCTAGAAACAACTTGGATAAATAGAGGTTAATGGGACAATATTGATCTGGATGGTCTTAAAACAACCTGGACAGGTGGAGATTAACAGGGCAATATAGATCTAGATTGCCTAGAAACAACCTGGATAGGTAGAGCTTAGCAGGACAATATAGCTCAAGGTGGTTTAGAAACAACCTGATTAGTTAGGTAGATATTAGCAGGACAAAATAGATCTAGATGGTCTAGACACAACCTGACTAGGTAGATATTAGCAGTTCTGGATGGTCTAAAAACAACCTGGATCGGTAGAGATTAACAGGACAATATAGATCTAGATGGCCTAGAAACAACCTGGATCAGGTAGAGATTAGCAGGACAATATATATCTAGATGGTTTAGAAACAACCTGGATAAGTAGAGATTAACAGGAAAATATAGATCTAGATATTCTAGAAACAACATGTATAGGTAGAGATTGGCAGGGCATTATTGATCTAGATGGCCTAGAAACAACCGTGATACGTAGAGATTAGCAGGACAATATAGATCTAGATAGTCTACAAAAACCTGGATCGGTAGAGGTTAACAGGACATAGATCTAGATGGTTTAGAAACAACCTGGCTAAGTAGAGATTAACAGGACAATATAGATCTAGATGATCTAGAAAAAACCTGGATAGGTAGAGGTTAGCAGGAGAATATAGATCTAGATGGTTTAGAAACAACCTGGATAAGTAGAGATTAAAAAGAAAATATAGATCTAGATATTCTAGAAACAACATGTATAGGTAGAGATTGGCAGGGCATTATTGATCTAGATGGCCTAGAAACAACCTGGATAGGTAGATATTAACAGGACAATACAGATCTAGATTGTCTAGAAACAACTTGAATAGGTAGAGATTGGCAGGGCAATATAGATCTAGATGGCCTAGAAACAACCGGGATACGTAGAGATTAGCAGGACAATATAGATCTAGATAGTCTACAAAAAACCTGGATTGGTAGAGGTTAACAGGACACTATTGATCTAGATGGTCTAGAAACAACCTTGATAGGTAGTGATTAGCAGGACAATATAGATCTAGATGGTCTAGAAAAAACCTGGATTGGTAGAGGTTAACACGACACTGTAGATCTAGATGGTCTAGAAACAACCCAGATTAGGAAGAGGTTAGCAGGACACTATAGATCTAGATGATCTAGAAACGACACTGTAGATCTAGATGGTCTAGAAACAACCCAGATTAGTAGAGGTTAACAGGACACTATAGATCTAGATGGTCTAGAAACAACCTTGATAGGTAGAGATTAGCAGGACAATATAATAGATCTAGATGGTCTAGAAAAAACCTGGATTGGTAGAGGTTAACACGACACTGTAGATCTAGATGGTCTAGAAACAACCCATATTAGTAGAGGTTAACAGGAAAATATAGATCTAGATGGTCTAGAAACAAGATAAGAAGAGATTAATATGACAATATAGAACTTCATGGTCTAGAAACAACCTGGATATGTGGAGATTAACAGGGCTATTTAGATCTAGATGGTCTAGAAACAACCAGGATAAGAAGAGATTAGTATGACAATATAGAATTTGATGGCCTAGAAACAATTTGGATAGG
>JXSR01S002430.1:27241-37374 GCA_000969725.1 Ophiothrix spiculata
TGTGGGGGACACAATATTAGGTGCCCCCCACGGTTTTGAATACAAACGATTTATTTGCCCCCTGGACCCCCACACTTCAAAATGAAATGACGCCCATGAATGCCCCCCCCCCCCTTCGTACGGCCCTGTCAGCAAAATTATTTACCTTTTGGGTCTGTCGACAAAATTGGTATACGCTGTAAACTAAGTTTAAATTAAAGAACATTCCTCAGACCTTAATAATGCGGCGGTTCATGTATAGGTATGGTAAATTGTGTAAGGAAATACCTTATCAACTTGAAATTTTAATTACTCTAAAATATTACCACGCAATTCTCAAAATGATAATGATCAATTTAAATTGAGCTCTTTAATACAAACACGCCATAACATAAATAGAAATTCCAGATACCGGATGGAAGTGTCACATATGTGTCTAAATTCCTTGAACAAACAAGGCTATTTTTACTCTATATGTCGTAGTTATAAAAGATACAGGATAAAACTGTCCGCGTTTTACCCCCAGGTTTTACCATAGTGTCTAAAAACTCATAAACGATTAGTTCACACATTTGCTCCAAATCAGAGATCTCCATTGTTTACGGGGATTTTGACAAATGTTTCATAAGTGGATGTAGCGAAAATATCCATGATCTGGTGAAAATAAACTCCACGTCTTAAGTTCTTACCCATGATTCGGAATGTATCAAATTCACCGACAAGCGCCACTGAATTGTAAAGAACAGTTGACTTAAAAAAATACCTCTGAATTCAATTCTTGCTAATTACTGAACGACACACGTGACAGAACACAATAGCATCATTGACCCGTTTGGATACCGGCCCTGTATTCATTTAAGACCCCTCTCTGCGTGTAATTGATCAATTTACAAGAACTGAATTCAGAGGTAATTTGTGACGCGATCAGGGGGAATGAATCACTTGTCGGCAACCACATGTTACTGGTTTTATAATGTTAGTCACACAGTCATTACCAACCTCTGATCAATTGTCCATTGTGTGCATGTCCTTAAGTAAAAGTCCATTCAATAAATCAATAATCATTAATCAAATAAATCGAATAATCGACTAAATCAATAATCCATTAAACAGATTCAGACATCAAGATGAACATACTTCATTGTGCACATGTCATTGAGTAT
The DNA here is from genome assembly GCA_000969725.1 of Ophiothrix spiculata. Lineage (NCBI taxonomy): Eukaryota > Metazoa > Echinodermata > Ophiuroidea > Amphilepidida > Ophiotrichidae > Ophiothrix > Ophiothrix spiculata. The sequence goes on from JXSR01S002430.1 coordinate 28,384, forward strand.
TAAACCCATTGAATAAATCAATACTAGCCCATTAGGCTCACCAGAACAAAATTGTATAAAACCAGTAACATGTGGTTGCCGACAAGTGACTCATTCGCCCTGATCGCGTCACATTTTTTTTTTAAATCGATCATTCTTTGCAAATCCGCGTCGCTTGATAAAGAACTTGATACATTCCGACTGTAAATCGATGAGACTTGGTTCGTGTGCCAAAAAGTATCAGAAAGACGTTCTGGTCCCATTTGTCCCTGGACATGTACATGTACTTTGTACGTGAATCAATCACATTTCCAGGGTCACATTTTATCCTGTTGAAGTCTATGTGAATTACATCCTACTTCCACTTCCCTGATGTAAAAGACTGCATATTTCTTTCAGAGGTCCATGATAAGTGGCAAGTTCGTATTTTTTTGCTTTTGCACCATACGGAACTTTTAAATGGTCGTAATTGTCTCGCCCGGGAGGGCGTGACTATATAAGTATGGTGTTCGGAGCTCACTATGTATTTATGGAGGATCACGTGATAGATAAAGCCTGATAATACTGAGTTAGAACAAATCGCAGCTAGATTAAAAGCAACTTTATGGTTTTAAGAAATATTTTTCTAATAATGCTGATAATTATTGAGATTGTATCTGTATTCGTACAGTAATATTTCCTGCTATTAATTTTTAAAAATTTAACCTCTTCGCAAGAAGTAGTAGGTCCAATCGGGTCACGTAGGTGAACATTGCTTCATTGTATTTGTTTGACGTACTTGAAAAAATAGCGCACCGCTGAACAAATCAGCGATAAATTCAGCTCTCTATTTGTTGAAAATAGTGATAAAGAGAATGATTAGGAATGGTTTGGACAAGAAGAATTTGGTGCCCTGTATAAGGATCAATACAATGGCGAAAGTGGTGATGAATTTGATTAGCTGGTGAACACTTTAGAGCACTGGTGAAACACGTTGATTGCAAGTGGCGGCCGTCACAGTGTGTATTGATACACGAAGATTGCACAACAGTGGCCCGTCGGTATATTGTTTCAGATGTATTCTTGAATTTTCAATACGTCTGTTATAATATCCCAATGCCACATGTTGTATTTACATCGAATAAGGACTAAAGATAATTAAGGCATCAAACATGAGGCCCGTGGGATATAAAGGAATATACTCAAATAAAATTCAGGTATATGATTTACATAGGCTATACAATTATGACAGTGCAAAAATGTCTGCTATCATGTGAAATTGTGCAGTGTTTTTATTTCATGATAGATATAGATTTATCTCAATTTACAAAGAAAATTACAAAAATAATCACAAACCATTATTTTTCACTGCAAAATTGTTTCATCTATAAAATTTAGAATATATCAAAGCATATTTGTGATGACTCACCCCGAAAAGGCGGACTTTGCGACAGAACACTTTTCGAGAAACTGGTGAAAATAGGCAGCAAAAAATAAAGAAATTAATAAGAATATTCAGAAGATTTTCTGTTGTAAATTTGATTACCTTGATCAATTTCAACAAGTAAAGCTTAGAAAATGCTTAATCCGATGAAATGATAAAATCAAAAATCTACAAAGTCCCCCCTTTTGGGGTAAGCCATCACATTTATGTTCACGTCGTCCGACATTTCCTTGGGGGTCAAAGGTCAAAAGAAAGGTTAAATTCTCAACTTGGTCCGATTATAAAGGTAGAAGGCTGCACGGCCCGAGAACCGCGTATTCTAGTTCATACTGAAATAAACTCTTCGCTTATTGTAATTTGTGGTTCATATATTGTATTCTACTGTATCAAAAATGTCAGTATTTTGTATTGTACTATTCCAGTCATTCCATGATTATTATTAAGGATTATATTTTAATAAAATCATCTGCTCTTCATATCCAGTTTATTCAACAGTCGTCACACCAATATGTATTCCATCTCCAATCAGTATGTGTGCTGCGCGAGGCACACATTGGTGCAAAGCTCCAAACTATCTTGTTATAAATAATATGTTGTTTCTACAAACAATGCATGCACTATAGGTGTTTTTGTCGTCGCTGTAAAAGCTTCTTTGGTGACAGGTTGGCCCTCTTTTTGTATCATTATACCCCACTAAAAATTCACTGAAAATAGAAAAGAGATAAAGAGCAATTATTTAATAATGGCCAACATACGTTCAAACTATAGTTAAGTGCAATAATGATAAACGTGACATTTCTGGCAAAAATATAAAGAAAACTACAGAGGAAAGTTTCTTATTGTAACACATGTAGAATTATTTATTTGTGTTATTTATATAAATTGAAGGTAGTAGGTACACTGCAAGAAATTGGGCGATTGTTGGGTGATTTTCCCCCAACATTGATGATTGAAGTATGCATCCCTACCAACGTTGGGCAACACACAAATGTGACCCGTCATATCGAAAGGTACCTTAAGGGTTCCAAAATGAAAATTGATTTTTGGTCTCATCTGAAAGATTATAAATTAAGCTTTAAAACGACTCCTTGCTTTTGGTTATTGGATGTTCGATTACAATGTTATATCCAAATTGGTAAAAATATTCAGGCTTATTCAAAAAACTATACTTCTGACAAAATCGAGTTTAAAGTTTCTATACTGTTAAAACTTGAATGGAGAAAGGATTTTTATCTTGGTTTTTAAAACATTTGTCTTATGTTTTGGATGTTGAAACCTGATTAATATGATAGAATACACTTCAAAGGTAACGTTTCTGATGAAATTAGAAATTCGACCTTTTTAGTGATTTTTTGACTATGCTCGGCTTCAATGCCCGGCCTCGTAAAAGTACGTAGTGGGCAACCGGTCATCTATTGAAGTTGTGAAAACAAACTACCTTGAGAGTAGCCCGGGAGAAAGTATACTGAGATTTTTTTGGATATTCGAGATAGGTTTCAATTTCTTTTTAAATATCATTCGAAAAGAATTGGGCAATCACATAATCAAAACATGACCAATATTTCACGAACGGATTGCACTGTTTGCAATTCATTTACACCAGAAACGACAGAATTATAATTCGTTGCAAATATTCGACCTGCTGTTAGCAAAGTACCCACTTAAAATAGTACCTTAGTACCTTTGCACTTACTTCAAAACACCAGCAAAGTTTCATATCAAGAAAATGATCGGAAATATGAAATATATCAGTGTATTTTGAGGACAATCAAAGGAAATACTGTATATATACGGCTTACTGATCTTTAAACACGTCTATCTCAGTTATACATTTTACTCCCTGACAACCTTTGGCAAATTATAACTTGACTTTTGGAAATCGAGCGAAGTCCATTGAGGTGTCAAGCTAATCCTTATAACATAGTCTTTGAAAATGTTTAAAAAGTGAAAATGGCAAGAGTCTGCATTTACGGCTGGTTTGGGATTCAAAACTGAATTTAATAAACATCTTGAGCCCTGTTGAAGATAAGCTTCCTTTAGCTAATACTTGGTATTTAACGAGTACCAAGTTGGTTTCTTTGGCGAAAGCCTAAACAAGGTGATTATTATGACCTCAAATAAAGAAGGCTACTTTCACCGTTTGAATATAAAAAATGACTATATTAAGGTCATTTAAAACTATTGATACCGTATTATATATCGTATATTACCAAATCTTGAAATATACTCTGATTGTGTAACTACTAAAAATTGACCACATTCAAGGGGTGATAATTTGACCCTGTCGTGTTTAGTGTGATATCTTTCAAAATTGTATTTGATGCATACCGTATAATATACCTGAAGGTGTTGGTGTAACTGGTGCATCGCATCGTCCGTTTCTGACGAATACAATGGTAGGGTCAAAACAGCGTGCATTTTCAAAAACACAAATATTGAAGTAGGAGATGAATTCATCGCCTCTCATCCCACACACTGGTGCCTCTACAGCTGGATCACACACGGACGTCATGTCGCAAGGATTGTCTGTAGCTGTGAAGAGAGAGTATAGGTAATTTTATGTGAAGTTTGCACTTTATTATACCACAGTTACAAAGCACAAACTAAGCGAGAAAATCAACATAAAGAAGGGTGTCCGGCAAGGAGATACAATTTCGCCCAAACTGTTTATATTTCGAAGGCATATTTCGCTCTCTTGAGTGGGAGAATTTAAGGAACAGATATCGCTCAGTGGAATGGGAGGATAAAAGAATAGATATCAATGGTGAAAAAATTAATCATCTGATGTTCGCAGACGACATTGTTGTCTTGGTGAGCATTTTAGTGAAATGGAGAATACGGTAAGACAAATGTCAGTAAAGCATGTGGACTGAAAAAGAATATGAAGAAAACAATAGTAATCATTATCTTGTTTAGGCTTTCGCCGTGAAGAAAATCTAACTGGGTGCTTGGTACCAAGTAGGCTAATCTAAAGGAAGCTTATCTTAAACTGTGCTCCAAGATGTTTTTAAATGCAGTTTTTGAATGCAGGAGGAAGACCGGAGAACCGGAGAAAAACCTGCGGAAGCGAGCATGGACTGAAAACCAAATTAAAGCGCCGGACCGGGAATCGAACACGGGACCTCACTGGTGCAAAGCAAGGGAGCTATCGTTGTGCTAACCCGCTCCCCATGGCAGGCCTTCCTCAAGGACCTCTGACTGTTAGCACTGGTTAATGGCAATAAAATTGATAAACTTAGTGAATATATCTATCTGGTGCAAAAAATTTCAATAACAGGAGATAAGGAGAAGAATCAGATTGGGACGGTGATAATACCATTTGAGCCTAAAAGAAAGATCTTCAATCAATGCGTGTTACTTACCATGACTTAAAAGAGCTTAGACTCGGGCATGGTCAAAAGAAATTGAGAAGAAAATAACAGGCAGCACAACGCAACATGGAAAAAAAAATATGCTTAGAATCACTTAAAAAGACAGAAAAACAAATTCGTGGATGAGAAAACAAGACATTATGAGAACTATCAAACTAAATAAATTGAAGTGGACTGGACAATGGACGTAACAGCAGGTGAACAGATAACAGATGGACTTCGCTAGTAACATCATGGAGACCTGTGGATGGGAGCAAAAATAGAGGAAGACAAAGATTGAGATGGCGTGATGAAGTAGATGATTATTGGGATACGGTGCAGTGGCAGGGAGCAGCTAGAGAGTAATCACTATGGCCATGATGGCAGAAACAGGCTGAGACTTTCGTCCAACGGTGGGCTAATAACGGCTGAATATGATGATGATGATGATGATGATGATGATAAAGAAGAGGTTAAATCAATTGTAGAAAGAAGGTACAACAATTGTTAAAAAGCCCTCTTCGTGACATATAATTAAATGTCTTTTTCAAGATAGAATTTTAAAAATTAATTGTTTTTTAAAATCCATTTGATAGCTTCTGCAGTTTTGATAATCATGATAATATAAAGATAGAAAGATTTTTACAAAGAAAAAGCTTGAAAACTTGCAGTAATTCAAAATGTTTAGATGGAAAGCAAAACAACTACAATACTTATGATCTTGAAAAGTGGACTTACTTATTGCTTTAAGTTTAAAGGGTATTTGTGATTTATTCTTACTGGTTAGAAGCTCGGTAACAGGTGCCATGGTTGTAACATCTGCTCCATCCCCATCCTCATCAGAGCTGTCACTGCTCCCTCCTCCACTATTACTGCTTCCATTGCTACTGCTACTTCCACTTCGTCGCATTCCTAAAGAAAAATGAAGTTTCGTACAAGTAAGGCAACGCAAAACAAATGTTAAGTTCAAAAGTTGGGACAAGTTGAAAGGTTTTCTTTATTGAAGTTTTCTTGAACGTAGGTAGATTTAATTTCGAAAGTAGTATTTCCAATAGTATGATCAATTTGAGGGCAAGATAATTACTGGTTCTCAAAATAAGATCTGTTATGACCTATTATATTGTTTATTTTCATTTTCACTGATGTACATGTACATAACCATATTTCATTCAAATGCAGTACATATGTTTATAATAACATTGCTATTTTGTATTCTGAGAGGGTCAGAATAAATCAATAAAACAAACTTGGTATTCTGAGGGGAGAAATGCATTTATGCAATATCATGATATGCAAAGAACTTAAAGGGATTTTGACACAAAGCATAAATGGAATAGTTTTCGTTCGCATATCAAACCTCTAGCATGTTCAGAGTATGTTTACGTCAGCAGTTTGTTGTCCAAAAAATAAGTTTGGTAAAAATATAACTTATACGGATTAATAGGTTTGTTTACATAAACTTCCAAGTAGGGTACTACAACTACTGATATGTTCAATTAAAAACGACTTTCTCTTTTCTAGCTTACGTGATGGTCTTGCATAGGTTGACGCAATCAGGACTGCCAGAAGAGCACTAAGTAGAAGAGTTATTCTCATCTTGGATTGATTTTATGTTTCTGTAAAAGACAGAGAAATCTCGCGATGGAGTGAAATATATTTGAAAGTTATGACATTGATTTTATAAACAGATACTGTACATGTATAAGGCTGGGCAGAACTGTTCAGAAATGTGCCTATTATAGGAATAGTCTATATAAATCAATCTGTTTCAGCAGTATATCCAAGGTTCCCCTGAAAATTCTTTGCTGATTAAAGATGAACAATATACTTGGTATTTTTTCAGAAACTGAAACTAAACGAGAAATATTTTTGAATCATTAGAACTTCGTATTAGGATAAACAGAAAAAATGTATAATGCCCGGTGAAGACTCCACTATCGTATAGAATATTTTGCTTAGAATATTCTATGCTGACGACAAAATGACGAAGGTCATCAAATAAAACAATAAAACACACAGCATAGAATATTCTAAGCAAAATATTCTATACGATAGAGGAGTCTGCACCGGACCTTAGAGCTGGATATTTTTGAACACTACCGCTACTAAGTGATTGCCTAATCATTTATGTCTTTAGCCAATCATGTTCTCAGAATAATTTCATATACATTTTGTGAGTGTTTAAACAACAGTAATTCTACTCGCTATCTTGCCACGTCATTAATTTAATATTTGTTAATATTTCAGTGAAATAAAAGAAAGGTTCAAGGTTCAAGATTCTTTTATTTCCATATATACATATGTTACAAGAAACATGTTATTAAAAAAGAACAAAAATATATGGAGGAGCAGCTGGGAGGCCAATAAGACCCGTTAATAGCCACCCCTATACATGAAATTACAAATAAATAGCTAAAAAATAACCAACACATTACAATAACACAGGAAAGAAAAAAGATCAAATCACACACATAACAAGACAATGAACAAGCTCAAAATTTAGTCATACTTTTGAATAAGATTATATTTGAGTATGTTTAACAGTTTTTGATTGTTTTAATGATTTGGGGAGTGAATTCCAAAGGATTGGACCGCTCGTTCTAATGCAATGGTCTGAGAAAGATTTCTTATTTCTTGTTAAGTTATAATGATCAGATTGCCTTGTTTGATAGTTGTGAATGTTTGATCTTTCTATAAAGTAATTTCTAAAAGCTATTGGTAATTCATCTACATGAAATCTGTACATAAACACCCCTAGTTCTAAAGTATACATATCAGTAATGGTTAGCATGTTGTTTTTTGCAAATAATGGGCCAGTGTGGCTACTGTAGTGGCTATTGGAAACAGTTCTAACGGCCCATTTGTGTAGTTTTATAAGTTTATCAAGGTATGACTTGCACATATCCCCCATATAATTATACTATAATTAAGGTATGGTAGTACTAAAGTACAATAAAGTGTATGAAGTATACGATGTGGAATATAATGTTTCAATTTGTTAATGACACCAATATTTCTAGATATTTTCTTCGATGTGCAATCAATATGATTTTCCACGTTAAGTTTTCATCTATCAATACAGCAAGAAACTTTGTGGATTTTACCCTGTCAAGTTTGGTGTCATTTAAAATAATATCAATAATATTCGGTGCCTTCATCGAAGTCATATAAGGTGTTCCTAAAAGCATGAAATTTGTTTTTGTAGCATTTACTGAGAGTTTATTGGCTTTGAACCAATTACTGAAAGACAAAAGTAAAAATAACATTATAAATCCTCAAAATATCCAAAACAGAAAAAAGGACTGAGCATTTATATTCCAACGTAGAATTTTAGAATTGTTAAGCCCTTCATTATATGACATAGATAAAAAATTAATTGAATGAATATTGATAATACTTGACTTCGAACTAGCGTTAGTTTGTCGTTAAAGACTATTAGTCTTGTTGTATGAACTCACTACAAAGTCCATTTTTATAGTAATCAGTCCATAAATATGAAAAAATATTCAATAGTGAACTTTACATATATATAGAACATAGATATTCAATAAATGTTAGTGTACTTACATATAATATTGTTGAATGAATTAACAAATACAGCTGTGGATATATCCGTTATACTCCAAACATGCCAAAGGTGAACCAGCTTTAAGAATGAACTTTCTCATGGGTGTTGTTAGATTTTAAGGCTTTATGTATTAAAATGTTTCTATTTTTCTAGATGGTGTAATTATTCATACATGCCAGAAAAGGGCGAGGACAAGGCTAATCAAACCTGCGATTATAGATTTGTTTTGATTTAGTTCCCCTTTATCAAGAAATAATTGACCCAATTTTAACACAGATTAAGTCTTAAAAGATACTCGTGAAGGAGAATTCATGACCTAAATCTAAATCCGTAACGACCTTATCAAAACGCCTATAAATATTCACAACATTATACTTATCATCATAATTCATCTCTTCGTTCAAGACAACGCAAGAATATTAATGTGATAATCGCCCACAAAAAATAATTGATGGGCATCACTTTCTGAAATTATCAAATTATTACCACGATATTTTAAAGAGATTATAATAATTAAACAAAAAGAGGGTTTTTTAATTATCTAAAATGTACAACATTTTTACATGATTTTGATAGATTGATTTTACATTCATATCTTGTTTAGATTGGAGACCATTTAAGTACTTAAAGTACCATCCAAATTTCAGGGTTATGATTTAAGGTAAGTTTTA